>JADRCD010177059.1:0-11957 GCA_019843815.1 Montemys delectorum
GTTTGATTGTGTTTTCCTGTAGTTCTTTAAGGGATTTTTGTGTTTCCCCTTGAATGACTTCTAAGCTGTTTACGTGTGTTTTCCTGTATTTCTTTGAGGGTGCTATTTATGTCTTTCTTAAAGTCTTATATCATCATCATGAGAAGTGATTTTAGATCTGAATCTTGCTTTTCCAGTGTGATGGTATGTCTAGGACTTGCTATGGTGGGAGAATTGGGTTCTGATGATGCCAAGTGACCTTGGTTTGTGTTGTTTATTTTCTTGCCTCCCTCCCCCCCCACCACCATCTGGTTATCTCTAGTGCTACCTGCCCTTGATAAATCTGATTGGAGCCTGTCCTTCCTGTGATCCTGGTTGTGTCAGAACGCCTCAAAGTCAAGTTGTCTCTGGGATCCTGTGATTCTGGGATCCTGTGACCCTGGGCTTGTTAGAGCACCTGGGAGTGCAGCAGCTTCCTCTGGGTATTGTGGGACTGGCTGTGGAGCTTGTGCCCAAGGTCTGCTCAGCGAACCAGCCCAGATAGACTGGAAGGAACCTGAGCCACTCTGCTGGAGGAGTTCCTGTGCACCTGGTCCTGCTGGTCCCAGTTACTCCCAGTATTGGGACAGATGTTGTGTTCTCCTCATCTCTGATCCTGAGATTGTCAGAGTGCCTGGGAGTGGAGCTTCCTCTGGGTGTTCTGGGACTGGCTGCGGAGCTTGCCCTCAAGGTCTGCTCAGGACACCAGCCCCTGGCTCATACATTTTAATGCTTGATACACAGCTAGTAGAATTGCTTGGGAAGGATTTAGAGGTGTGGCCTTATTGGAGGAGGTGTTTCACTGGGGGTGGGCTTTGAGGTTTCAAAAGCCTAGGCCATTCCCAGTCAGCTACCTCTCTGCTCTGTCCCAACATGTTAAGTTCTCAGCTGCTGCTGTCAGCAAGTCTGACTGTGTACTGCTGACTTCTGTTGAGGTTTGGTCTATTGCTATGTATTGTAATGCCAAATTCTGTACCTGAAGGTCTAGGTCTATGAATAAAATCTCATGTTTACCAGCTTTTGTTGTACAAACCTTGCTCCTTGATTTGAAATTACTGGTTAAATCAAATTGGCTATAGCCAGTTACTGGAGGGATTAGAAATAGGTGCGGTTTGAGTTACCTGGTTGCGGGTGGAGAAGAGAGAAGAGGGAGGAGGGAAGGGGGAAGGAGAAGAAAGGAAGAAGCCACCATGAGGGGAGATGGACCATGACCATGTGGCCAGGAGAAACAGCAAGTACACCACTGGGGAGGTAGCCAGGCCTGCCTGCAGTTAGAAGAGAAGATTAGGTGTGGATCCTCCCTCCCCCCAGTAATTGTCAAAGCCAAACAAAATAACCATAGTCTGAGTCTCAGTTATTTGTAAGCTAGTCATGGATAAGCTAAAATTGTTTGTACTACCATCCCCCTTGCCATAATGGTCATGGACTCTAGCCCTGGAACCATAAGCCCCCAAGTAAATGCTTCATTTTATAAGTTGCTTTAGTCAAAATGTTTTATTGTGGCAACAGATAAGTAACTAAGACACTAACTAGATGTTTAAGTCCAGACCCTCTGAGTTCCAAACCAAACAACTTCAAACATAGCCCTCAGTGTAAGAAGCATTTATTATCAGCACAAGTTCTCATTATAGCTTCCAAGGTCAGAGAAGGTTCAAGCCATGGTTTCTTATTTCCAGCTGTCCACGTCTGCTGGATCATTTTCTTCCTCCTAATATGTCTTCTCCTTTCTGAACCAGCACAGATTGCCCTAGTTACATTCTAGACAGGTAAGGACAGGTGAGATCTAGAGACGAGAGAATCTGCTTTAATCTTGTGACTTGGTTAGGTACCTCTATCTTTTTTTATTTATTTTTATTTTTTAATTTTTTATATTTTTGTCTTGGACCCTACCATGGGGCAGGCAATGCTTGTTAGGTAACCCAAGTGCTGCTTTGATTGTCCATGCAGGAGGTATTCTGTCTCGTGTGACCAGAGCAGTAGATGGTCCATTCATTAACAGTGTTGCCAAGCTAGAAATATACTTTACACTTTTGGGGTGTTGTTTTGGTTCTGTAATTGAATACAGAACCTTGTACAAGTGAGGTATGCTGGTTAGTTTTTGTCTTGTTTATTTGTTCTGTCAGTTTTACACAAGCTAGAGTCATCTGGAAAGAGGGAACCTCAACTGGGAAAATGCCTCCATCTGATTGGCTTGTAGGCAGGGCTAAAAGCATTTGCTTGACTAATGATGTGGGAGGGCCTAGCTCCAGTCCACTGTGGCCAGTGCTTCCAGGGAAGATCATGCTGCATTGAATAAGAAGCAAGCTAAGAAAGCCATAAGCAGCAAACCAGGAAGTAGCATTTCTTCATGGCTTCTGTTGGAATTCCTGTCTCCAGGTTGCTGCTTGAGTTTCTACCCTGGCTTAAAGTTGGTTTTGGTCAGTGTCCACAAATGAGATCACCTGGGACACCAGGCAAGTGCTGTACTCATGAGTATACACTCAACCATTTCTTAACCTTTTAAATTCAAAGCATACCTGTTTTTTTTAGGCACCATTTTGTTTATGGTAGGATCATAACATTTCCCCCAGAACAGATATGTCTTAGTTGAAGTATACTTTGTCTTTCTTGCCTTAACTGGGCCCACAATTCATTTATTCCACAAGCATAGATTGTGTCCCCACTATGCCTTGGGCATATTTAGGTATGAAAGATATTTTGGTAAATAACATAGCCTGTATTCGTGGAGTTACATTCAGTTGGGATTGTCTTTAAGTCTCAGGGGTTTGAATGGTTTTACAGGGCTAGGGTTAGAACTCAGGGCCTCACAGTGCTAGGCAAGCTCTCTACTGAGCTGCATTCCCAGCAGCTTCAGTTGGTTTAAAGTGGAATGTGAGCTTAAAGACATAAGGTAATATCCTACAATGCTTATGTTTCCCTTCCTTCCTCTTCTCCCCAGTCCACTCCATCCACTCTTCTTCCCTTTCTTTTCAGAAAAAGGAAGGCCTCCCATGCGTCTCAACCAGCCTTAGCACATCATGTTGCAGGAAGATCAGGTCCATCTCCTACTGAGGCTGGATGAGGCAGCCTAGAAAGGTGAAAGGGCCCTAAAGGCAGGCAGCAGAGTCAGAGATGGCCTCTGCTCCCACTGTTCGGAGTCCCACAAGAGACGGCCTTTGCTCCTGCTGTTAGGCATCCCACAAGAAGACCAAGCTACACACCTGTAATATATGTGCAGAGGGCCTAGCTCAGTCCCATGTATGCTCCCTGGTTGGAGTTCAGTCTCTGTGAGTCACTATGAGCCCAGGTTAGTTGATTCTGTAGGCTTTCTTGTGGTCTCCTTGATCCCTCTGGCTCCTACAATCTTTCTTCCCCTTTTTCCGCAGTTTGGCTGTGGGTCTCTGCATCAGTTTCCATCAGTTGCTGGATGAAGCCTCTCTGATGACAGTTATTCTAGGCTCCCATCTGCAAGTATAGCAGACCATCCTTAACAGTGTCGGGGTGGACTCCCTCTCACGGCATGGGTCTCAAACTGGGCCAGTGATTGGTTGGCTCTTCCCTCAATTTCTGCTCCATTGTTACCCCTGCATTACCTTGTAGGCAGGACAAAGTGTAGGTTGAAGGTTTTTCACTGGGTTGGTGTCCCAATTTCTCTATTGGAAGTCTTGCCTGGTTACAGGAGATGCTCCTGTTCAGGCTCTGTATTCCCTATTGCTATGAGTCTTAGTTAGGATCAACCCTCATTGATTCCTGAGAGATTCCATTGCCCTAGGTTTCTAGCTTGTCCCAGAGATACTTCTCACTTCCTGATTCCAATTGTTTCTCTCAGTACTGTCTCCTTCTGTCCTCCCCCCACCTGATCTCTCCTGTTCTCATCTCCATGCCCACCCTCATCCAGTCCCCTCTTCCATCCATGATGGATGTGTATTCTATTCCCCCTTCTCAGTGAGATTCACACATCCCCACTTGAGCCCTCCTTGTTACTTAGCTTTTTTGGGTCTGTGATTTATAGCATGGTTATCCTTTACTTTATAGCTAATATCCACTTTATAGCTAATAAGTGAGTACATACCATGTTTGTCTTTCTGGGTCTGGGCTATCTCACTCAGGATGATGTAAGTTTTATGACATCATTGTTGTTAACAGCTAAGTAATATTCCATTGTATAAATGTATCAAATTTTCTTTATCCATTTTTCAGTTGAGAGATATCTAGGTTGTTTCCACTTTCTGGCTATTACAAATAAAGCTTCTATGAACATAGTTGAGTAAGTATCCTTGTGGTATGGTGGAACACCCTTTGTATATATGCCCAGAAATGGTATAGCTGGGTCTTGAGGTAGATCTATTCTTACTTTTCTGAGAAACTGCCAAATTGATTTCCAAAGTGACTGTATAAATTTGTACTCCCACCAGCAATGGAGGAGTATTCCTCTGTTTCACATCCTTAACAGCATGAGCTGTTGCTTAAGTTTTGATCTTAGCCATTTTGATGGGTGTAAGATGGATCTCAGATGCTTGTGGATTGGTAGGATTAACACAGTAAAAATGGCCATCTTACCAAAAGCAATCTACAGATTCAATTCAATTCCCATCAATGGGACCTCATGAAACTGAAAAGCTTCTGTAAGACAAGGACACTGTCAATAGGACAAAACGACAGCCTAAACATTGGGAAAAGATCTTTACCAACCTCACATCCAACAGAGGTCTGATATCCAAAATACATAAAGAACTCAAGAAACTAGACATCAATAAACCAAATAACCCAATTTAAAAATGGGGTTCAGACCTAAACAGAGAAATCTCAGCAGAGGACTCTGTAATGGCTGGGAAGCACTTAAAGAAATGTTCAACTTCCTTAGCCATCAGGGAAATGTAAATGGAGATGTTGCTCATGCTTTTTCCTGTTCCTCTCTGCTTGTCTTTCCCACACCAAGCAGTTCAACAGCAATATTTTTGTGTGTATGACTTGTCCTCACGGAGTCTCTGCAGAGTATACCACTCTGGCTTTCATAGAAACAAGAACTCTTGTTTTTCATTCATGTATCATTGGTTTTCACAGTAATTAAGTTGTATCATTAAAATTACAAGCGTAATGGCAGACGTGGGTTGAGAACAAATAGCACTGACCTCTGGTGAGCACTCAGCTCAATTTGTGAAGCAGAAGAGCCTGAGAGTACCTCTTTTAGTTGAGCATCCGGCATACAGGGCATAAATGCATTTTATAGAGGCAGAGGGGCAGGGCAGGTTCAAAGGCTCCTGCCTTCCTTGTCCATTCCAGTTCAGATGTGTAATGGGTTTTGATGGACTTATGCCACTCTCACTGAAGGGCTCAAATACTGAAGTTCTTCCCTTCCCCCTCTTCTTCCTTCCTCTTCCCTCCAGTCCCCTCCCCTCCCCTCCTCTCTCTCTCTCCCTTCTCTTTTTTCATTTCCTTCTCTTCTTTTTCAAGGTTTTGCTGTGTAGCTCAGGATAGCCTCCAACTGTGCATCTTTGGTTAGCCTTGGATTCACAATCCTCCCGACTCTGCCTTCAGAGTGTGCTGGGCTCAGGAAGCATGCACTGAGGGTGGGACTTTTATCTATCCATGCTTTGTTTTGCTTTTTAAAAAATCCATGAAGCATGGCTCTGCACAGCCTTTCATGTAATGTCCTCTGTAAATGTCCTTTTCTCAACAGTCTCCCCTGACTTCTCTCCTTGGTCAGGCCCCACTCTTCCCCCTGTAGCAGTGCTTCCTTAGGATAACAGAGTCCCCATCCAGCTCTTTCCTGTTCCTCACAGAACTCATGCCTTCAGAGGCCTGCTGAGAACCATTACAGGACAGAGGAAAATTCTGGTCTATGGAAAGGGATAAAGGAGAATCAAGAGAACCTTGGCTTATTCCTACCAAAAGGCAAGTGTAACTCAATAAATATGTGTGTGTATATGTGTGTGTGTGTGTGTGTGTGTGTGTGTGTGTGTGTGTATGAGAGAGAGAGAGAAAGAGAGCGAGAGTGAGCATATCAGCTCTAGTCCTCTACTTTTTACTAAATCACTTGCATTCCCTTGTTATTATAAATTGGCTCTATTTTCCTGTCTTGAATTTCACAACAAAGTCTTCCCTGTCTCCATCAGCTGAAATTTGCCCTTCCAGAACCATCGGGGCAAGTGGCAAAGATTCAAAGGGTATGTGGTCTCTAAGCTTCTCTCTGGAATGAAGCACTTCATTGGCCCTCTGCCGAAGAGCCTGTCACCTGTGTAACAGGGGGATGGGAGGAGGGGGTGGGGTGGAAGAGAGCAGTCTATCCCCACAGTACCCCTCTAAAAAGCAAGATGTTAAAAACCAACAAGGCAACTGTGACAATAAGAACAAGTGACAAAGATTGTCCTAAGTCTCATGGCGCTTCTAAAGTGACCAAAAGGGGATATAGATTATTTCTCTCCAAAAGCTTTGTTTGATAATGAAGTTAAAACACCAGGGCACAGTGACCTGCAGAGGATGCAGCTGTCCTCTGCAGAGCTGGGGAAGAAGCCCCTCCAATTTAGTCATCTGTGGCCACCAAGACACCAGCCTTTTTCAAAGTGTAGTCCCCAGGGTCCCTGATCTAAATGTTCCTAAAGTCAAAGCTGTTTTCATAACGATACAATGGTGTATTTTGTTTTTCAGTGTCTCACATCCTCATGGTTGGAGGATGGAGCAAAAGCAAGGGTGAGTAGAATTCCTGGTGTCGCCCCATGCACTGAGGTAGAGCAGCCAAATGTAGCAGTTGCCACAGTTACACACTTGCACAAAAACAAAGCCACTACTCTCACCTAAGAATGTCCTTGATGAAGCAAAGGTATCAGTTGTACTAAATATTGGTACTTCTCAAAAACAATCTGTATAATAAAATGTGAATTATGCATGAAATATTTTTTCTATATTCCAAAGTGTGATTGTTACCATAGAAAAGCACAGAGAAACGCCAAGGCAATTATTTCAATTGTGAGTTGAATGGACCACTTTATCATGGAACATCTTTTTTTTTTTTTTTTTTTTTTTTTTTTTTAAAGAGTGAGTGGCAAAGAGTGCTTTTTTTCAGACTGGGCACTTGGCAGAAACTTTTTCAAAAACGAACAAAGGGAGTCTGTCAACTTAAGGAAAACAACTTATGGTATTTGTTGTCGATGATGGAATTTGAGCTTCTATGTACAAATTAGAATTTTAGAAAACTCATACCTAGCACTGTGGTATTGGTAGCTTCCCAATGCTGAAGGACCTTCCTGATGAGGTCGGTGATATTCATGAATAGGATTTTTCTTCAGACATGGTTTCATGAAATGTGCCAACTTTGGGAATACTTGTATAACTCAAGAAACCAACACTTTCCTATTGGCAGTGCATTGTGCACAGGGCACTGAACGCAGGGAAGGTATAGTATAGGCATCTAAGGCTGGCTCTACCAAGCCCCTGCTCATCCCTGGCTCTGCCACTAAATAAACACAATGGTATTTTAAGTGTAAAGGAGATGGAAGGATAGATTACACAAAGTTCACGGAGGGCACATGTTCCTCATTGGAACTAGTATTTAAACCAGCTGTTAAGGGGCTGGCAAGATGGCTCAACGGGTAAGAGCACTGATTGCTCTTCCAAAGGTCCTGAGTTCAGATCCCAGCAACCACATGGTGGCTTACAACCACCCATAATGAGATCTGACGCCCTCTTCTGTTGCATCTGAAGACAGCGACAGTGTATTAGGCTGAAGCAAGCAGGGCCATCCTGAGTTCAATTCCCAGCAGCCACATGATGGCTCACGGCCATCTGTACAGCTACAGTGTACTCATACACATAAATAAATAAATAAATAAATCTTAAAAAAAAAACCCAGCTGTTTAGAGGTCTCAACAAGATGGCAGAGCATGTAAAGGCAGTTGACACCAAGCCTGATAAACCTGAGTTTGACCCCCCAAGACCTATACATTAGAGGGAGAAAATCTGACTTCTTCTGTTGTCTTCTGACCTCCACACAGGCACTGGGTATGTGTGCACACACACAATACATAAAATGTAATTAAAAAAATAAGGGCTGGGGCTGGTGAGATGGCTCAGCGGGTAAGAGCACTGACTGGTCTTCTGAAGGTCCTGAGTTCAAATCCCAGCAACCACATGGTGGCTCACAACTACCCATAATGAGATCTGACGCCCTCTTCTGATGCATCAGAAGATAGCTACAATATACTTTGGGCTGGAGCGAGCAGAGGTCCTAAGTCAATTCCCAACAACTAGATGAAGGCTCACAACTATCTGTACAGCTACAGTGTACTCATATACATAAAATAAATAAATAAGTCTTTAAAAAAAAATAAGGGCTGGAGCGATGGCTCAGCAGTTATGTGCACTCGCTCTTGTAAAGGACCTGGATTCAAATCCCAGCACCCACATGGAGACTCAGAATGGCCTATAACCCCAACTCTAGGGGATCTGGTCCTTTCTTCTGACCTCTGAGCATACCAGGAATGTGCATACATTCATACAGGCAAAATACTCATTAACATGAGAAAAACAAATCTTAAAAAAATCCATTTTAGTTTTTGTATATATATAAAATAAGACGACTCATAATTCCTTTTAAAAAGGCTTATGCACTCTTTCCTTTCTTAGCTGTATATTAATGTCAAGCAGTTTTTCTTCATGTACTTCAACCAAAATAACAACTTACTGAATACAGAAGCTGTAGAAGAATGCAGGTGCTTTCTATTAATAGAGGCATTATAAAAAATTACAAAAATGGGGCCAGAGAGATGGTGGGATAGGCAAAGGTGCTTCCCACCAAGCCTCATGACCTACGCTTGACCCCTGGAACCCAGGCAAAGACCGAAGGTGAAAACTGACTCCCCAAGATGTCCTCTAATCTCTACAGCCATGCCGGGCACACCTGTAGCCTTCCCTCACAAAAATCAAGTTAAAAAAACATTCCCTGGCATGCACTCGTGTACACACACACACACATACACACACACACACACACACACACACACACACACACACAGAGGAATATGTGTTCATGTATACACATACACACACACATACTTACAAAAATGAAAAAAAGTATTATTTTTTCTACTGAGTACTTTACTTTAGAAGGTCTGTGTGTGTGTGTGTGTGTGTGTGTACACGGGCATGCGCATCTGCTGGGAAGTATGCATATGTGGAGATGAATGAACCATTCTGTGGAGTCATTCCTTTCTTTTCAGACAAGCACCTTTACCATCTAATTACTAGCCAAGCTACTTCACAGGCTTACCCCGCTATCATCTATCCATCCATCCATCTGTCCATCCATCCATCCATCCATCCATCCATCTTGAGATAGACCCTTGCTAAGTTTCTCAGCTGGCCTGCAATTGTTTCTGTAACCCAGTCTGGCCTCGACTTTTTTCTGTCTCTGCTTTCAAGCCCCCTGAGTAGCTATGGCCACTGGCCTGTGAGAGCCTGCCTCGCTTTGAAGATATGACTTCCATTCTATAAGAATAGAAATACATATTTAATATTTAATGGATTTGTTTTGGATGTATTATAATCAGAAAGTATATGAACATCTCTACTGGGAGAAATAATCTATAAGTATATAGGGGGTTCTGAGACTGAAACATTTGACCCTCTGGAAAGTAGGCTGGAGGGAAGGATGTCTGTCTGCTTTGTTAAATAACCCAGGGCTGGCTGTCACTGTTTTATTTTTAGCCTGCCCTGTGCCCAGTATCAGAAAACTGCAGAACTTTGGCACCTCAAAATCAAAGGACTCAAAACAAAGAAATCTGAAGTAATGAAAAGGAGAGGTCCCCAGGGATCTGTGGTGCAGTGGCCTCCACCCCTCTAGGCAGCCTGTTGGTCTCATACCCACTCACCCACTGCCGCCCAGTCCCACCCAATCCCAACCGCACCATGCTGGAAAGCTATTGTTCTCCTGGTTCTCAAAACACAGAGACCTAAGAAGACTCAGAGCTGACCCCTGCCCTCAGCCCATGATCTGGCCTGTAAGGCAGGGAGCCCTTGTCTCAGGCTCCTAGCTGAGCAGGAAAGATACTGTAAATCTCTCAGACCGCTTGCCCAGAGCTGCCAGAAGGCTGCTTTCCTGTTAGTAAACAGGGTTGCCTGGGCCATCTTTCTCTTCTTTAATAACCTTTGGGGCATCTATTGATTGCACGTGCTGGTCTCTCATAAATTAGAACAGGGGATGTCTTCTGGTTGCTCTGGAGCAGTATGGATGATGAAATTGGCTCACTAATACTTCATGTGCACGGAGCACAGTGTCCCGCGCCACATAAACATAAAGACCATGTATCATTGGGTGCTGAGAATGGACGGGAACAGCTCCTAGGGCAGTCGCAGTGTCTAGGCATGAGCTCTGGTGGCAGTCGCCATCTGGGCATGCTGCAGACTTCAATTAGGTGGTTTCTTCCACTCCACCTGTAACAGAAAGGAAGGGAGAGTTCAGGGCTCAGTTTCCAATGAGAGGGAACCACAGGCCCATGTGAGTAGATGGCCCAGTCCTTCTTTCTAGTTCCCTCAGCAGGGATGGGAGCCAGTAGAAA
Organism: Montemys delectorum; assembly: GCA_019843815.1. Taxonomy (NCBI): domain Eukaryota; kingdom Metazoa; phylum Chordata; class Mammalia; order Rodentia; family Muridae; genus Montemys; species Montemys delectorum. The sequence goes on from JADRCD010177059.1 coordinate 10,551, forward strand.
GTAATGTACCTCTCTTAGCCTTTATTGTGGGTGGAGCCTCAAGATAGAAATCAAAGGGTGTATTAAAAATCCTCCCTTCAGTGGCTTCTCATCCCAGTGCCAGCCTTAACAAAGCTGGGTCTCAGATGCATACTTGTAACCCTGGCAACAGGCTGGGTGGAGACAGAAGGATCTTAGAAGGGCAAGAGGGTAATAGTGATAGACGAGGGCATTGGGTATTCATTCTGGCCCAAGGGCATCCATACACAGTCAAACCACACATTCACATACAGACATATACACACACCAATCAATCACTCTAAAAAACAAATCATTTAATCAATCAATCTGAAACAAAGGAAAAAACCTACTTCAACCACTGGGTAATATAGATAAAACCACAGAATTCTGGGCAGCACCTGGATGCTTTTTTATATCTAATTATTGGTTTTTTGAAACAGTGTAGCCCTGACTATCTTGGAACTCACGTTGGCCTTGAACAGAGATCCACCTGCCTCTGCTTCTTAGAGTGCTGGGATTAAAGGTGTGTGTTACCATCAATACCTGGATTCTTATGGATGCTCAGTAACAAACACAGCTTTCTGAGATGAAGAATCCAACAATGAAGTGTCTCCTGAAGAGATACATAGCTAAGCACAGATCTTTGTGCAGTACAACGCCCTGCCCTCCTCCCCCACATCAGGTGGGACTCATTCCATGGCAGACTGCTGGCTGATGCCCTGAAGTCAACTTTGCCTTCTGTTTTTCGTAATGGAAATCAGACCTCCAGGGATCGTCACATACTCCATTAAAGCTGACGTCCCAGCATCTTACAGTTAGATATGGCTTTGAGAGTAAATTTTGGCTAGAGAAATATAAACAAAGAACGGTAATAGACTTCTGCAACATCTCCCTGTGGAGTAGGGTGAAGAATTTAATCCTCTGATGGCTAACTGTCAACTTGACAAGATTTGGAATCCTCTAGGAGATGGGCCTCTGGGCCCCACTCTGAGGGTTGTTCCCAGAGAGCTCTAACTGTGGCGGAAAGAAAGACTCACCTTGAATGTGGACAATACCATCCCTTGGGCTGCCTTCACAGACTGAGCAACAATGTGGAAAAAGAAGTCAGCTGAACACTACCATTTATGTCTTTGCTTCCAGACTATTGACACATTGTGGTTTAAGTGAGAATGGCCCCCATAGGCTCATTTTCTTGATGGAACTGTTTGGGAAGGATCAGGAGATGTGGCCTTAGAGGAGGTGTGGCTTTGAGGTTTCAAATGCCCACACCAATCCCAGATGGTGCTTTTCCCCTCCTTTCTTCTCCCCCTCCTTCCCTTCTGGTCTCCCTCCTTCCTCCTCTTTCTTTCTTCCTTCCTTCCTTTCTTTCTTTCTTTCTTTCTTTCTTTCTTTCTTTCTTTCTTTCTT
>JADRCD010177061.1:0-12586 GCA_019843815.1 Montemys delectorum
AGCACAAGAAACTTAAGAAGAAGGAAGACCAAAAGGTGGACATTTCATTCCTTCTTAAAAAGGGGAACCAAATACCCACTGAAGGAGGGGCAGAGATTAACTATGGAGCAGAGACTGAAGGAAAGACAAGCATATAGCTATCTCCTGAGAGGCTCTGACAATACCTGACCAATACAGATGTAGAGGCTCACAGCCATTCATTGAACTGAGTACACGGTCCCCAATGAAGGAGTTAGAGAAAGGTTCTATGGAGCTGAAGGGTTTGCAGCCCCTTAGGACGAACAACAATTACTAACTAGTACCCTCAGAGCTCCCAGGGACCCAACCACCAATCAAGGACTATACATGGTGGGACTGAATGTTCTGGCAGCATGTGTATAGTAGAGGATTGCAAATTCAATCATCTATAGGAAGAAAGGACCTCAGCCTTGTGAAGGTTTTGTGCCCCAGTGTAGGGGAATGCCAGGGCCAATAAGTGGGAGAGGGTGGGGTGGCAGGCATGGGGAGGGGGGAGGCAAAAGGAGTTTGTTCTTGTTGTTTTTGTTTGTTTGTTTTTTGGAGAGGAACCTGGGAAAGGAGAAATTTACATGTAAATAAAGAAAATATCTAAAAAAAAATAACTATAAAAAAAAAGTAGTAAAGTGAACATTTCCACTTAAGAGTTGCAATACTATCCAATACCTTGTATTCTTATTTATTTCCCATTTCTGTCTCAATGTTGCAACTACCATGGTAAAGTTAATAATTTTCTTATTTTCCACTCAATTGTACTGTAAGAATACTTCAAACACATAGAAGTTGATATGCCTTAAAGTAAACCTGTGTATTCACTCAAGATTTTGCCATAAACATTTTTCTCACTTGTATCATTATTTATTCATTCTGCCCATCCATCAACCCATTCTTTTTCTTTTCACTTTATTGAGATCTGTCTGTCTATAGTCTTGCTAACCTTGAAGTCATGGAAATCCTCCTATTTTGGCCAGTCCCAAGTGCTGAGGTCACAGGTGTGAGTGACCATATCCAACCATCAGGGACTCAGTCTTGGAGGTAAAGTCCTTTTATCTATTGATATATCTTGCTGTCTTGTGCCTTTCTTTTTTGGTTGTTGCCAATGTTATTTTTTTATTGTTTTTTGAGACAGTGTTTTTTTTCATAGTTTTGGCTTTCCTGGAACTCACTCTGTAGACCATGTCTCCTCAAACTGGCAGAGATCTGCTTGTCTCTTTCTCCATATGCACCACCACCTCCTATCTTTATATTCTTTTTTTTTTAAAGATTTATTTATTATTATATCTAAGTACACTGTAGCTGTCTTTAGATGCACCAGAAGAAAGTGTCAGATCTCATTACAGGTAGTTGTCAGCCACCATGTGGTTGCTGGGAATTGAACTCACGATCTTCAGAAGAGCAGTCAGTGCTCTTACCCGCTGAGCCATCTCACCAACCCCTATCTTTATATTCTTAATGTATCCTTACTTTGACTGTTTAATGGCATCAAATTGTATTACAATATGTGTATTTTTCCCAATATATATTTGTTTGCTTTTTAAGAATGTGGGGTTCCAACTTAGGGTCTTGTACATACTGGGCATCTGCTCTTTAAAGACATAACTTTCACAAATTACTTATTACATATAGATTCACCTCATGTATTTTTACTGAGGAACTCATAGATTTCACTTCTGTAATTTTCTCAAAGTTTATTCTTCTTAGATTGGATTGTTTACAGTTTTTTGACAACATAGCATTGCTATTCACACTTCCACCCTCATCTAGTCTACATGTAGAAGTCAGCAGTATATACGCCAACAAGGGAAGCTGTATCGTTATAAGAATTCAACTTTATGGGTTTGGAGAGGTGGCTCAGTGGTTAAGAGCACTGACTGCTCTTCTAGAGGTCCTTAGTTCAATTCCCATCAACCACACAGTGGCTCACAACCATCTGTAATGGGATCCAATACCCTCTTCTGGTGTGTCCGGAGACAGCTATAGTGTACTCATATAAATAAAATAAATCTTAAAAAAGAAAAACATTCAACTTTATAAAAAAAGAGCAACATGTTATTTTTTCCTTTTCTTTTTCTTTTTGGTTTTTCGAGACAGGGTTTCTCTGTATAGCCCTGGTTGTCCTGGAACTCACTCTGTAACCAGGCTGGCCTCTAACTCAGAAATCTGCCTGCCTCTGCCTCCCAAGTGCTGGGATTAAAGGCGTGCGCCACCACCGCCTGGCTAGGTAATGCAGTTTCTAATAGTAGCTGATACCATTCTCGCCTAGCAAGCATAAGCATCAGATTTAATCACCTACTTTGTCACATAACATTACACCTTGTTGCTGGAAAAAAAAAAAGACAAATAACTTACTTGTTCTAAACATTAAAATTAACAGAAGGCTGGAGGGATGGCTAAACAGTTAAGAGGACTTGTTACTCTTATGACCAGGCATAGGATCAAGGTGTGGTTCCCAGCATCCACATGATGGCTCACAATCATCTGTAAACTCCAGTTCCAGAGGACCTGGTACCCTCTTCTGATCTCTAAAGGCACCAAGCACATATGGGATGTACATTTATATATACATGCAGTCAAAGCACTCATATACATAAAATAAGAAGTAAATAAATCTAATTTTTTAAAATACCAGGAAAAAGTGTAGGATAACTTAGTTTTGTAGTGGGCAAAATAATTTGTTACAGAAGAAAGAGAGCTAATTAATTAAATGATTTTACACACACACACATTTACTCATGACATTTTATTTTCAGAGCCCTATTGTTAGACAGATTTCATTTAAATGTGTGATGATTTCTTGATAGAAAAAAACTGATCAGGAAACAATATGGTAGTCGATCCTAGATGTGTATTTAACTATTGATTAAACTATGTGTATTTAACTATTTATTATTGTATTCTTACCAGTCTATCTAATACTTGTACATAAAAATAAGTCACTGTAATGGTTAATTTCCATTGTTTGATTGGATTTAGAATAATCCAGGAGACACATTTTTGGGCATTTCTGTGACAGCGTTTATAGAGATAGTTAATGAGGAAGGACTCAGCCTACAAGGGGTAGCACTTTCCCACGGGGTGGGATCCAAGACTGAATAAGAGGAAAGAGGAGAAATCCTGATAAGCATCAGCATTTGTCTCTCTTTACATCCTCTCTACAGATAACATAAGCAGCTGTTTCAAGCTCCTGCTACTAAAGAGCCACCACACCCTCCCCACCATGACAGACAGTATTCCCTTTAAAAATGTGAGTTATTTTCTGTCAGGTATTTGATTCACTGCAATGAAAAAGGAAACTAATACAATCTGGAAAAAACCCAAGCCTCATTTGCAGAGATGCAGGCTGTGAAAAACAATGGGTGGTTCAGAGTGTAAGCAATAGCTTGCCCCAATTCCTTATAGTTTCCATATGCTCCAATATTGTGTATTCATTTATCATTCTCCTGACTCGTTCCTGCTCTTATATCACCATGGATAACCATTCTCTCCTGTTGTATATTCTTCACCAGTGTTGTGGTACTCTGTATTGTATCTCTGTCCTTTGCCCACCTAAGGCATTCTCTAATTGGCTTTAATAAAAATATGATGGTCAATCAGTTGGGTAGGAAGTGGAAGATAAGACTTCCTGGGAGGGAGAAAGGAACTCTGGGAGGAAGGAGGAGGAAAGCCTTTACCCTAGAACATGGGAGACGAATGTGATCACAGGCCTAGAAAGTATAGCTCATCAGATGACTGGATGAGGCTAGGTAGTCAGTTTAACTTAGATGAGCTAGTTGAGAGTGAACCCAGCTAAGGCCTAAGGCTTTGAAATATTACAAGGTCTCTGTGTGGTTATTTGGGAAAAAGCTGGTTAGGGAATAATTTTCACTGCATTAATTTCCAGCATTAATCAATATATATATATAGAACATAATGATCATTTAATCTACATACCAGTCTTCAAAGCTGGTTTCAAATGCCGGACATTGATGCTATTTCTTCTATCACCTGGCAATATCTGTTTCCCTCCAATTCCATCAATTAATTGTGTATCTTTATTGTGGCACTATCTAGTTCTGTTCTAGGTTATAAGTGGGTTCTTTATTTATCTCTCATCATTAAACTGTAAGGTTTTTTTTTCTTTTTTTAAGATAAAGAACTTGTTTAGCACAGTGCCCTAGGTACAAGATGGAACCAGAGGAAGAGGCAAAATCAAATGGTTGTAGTGATTAACTAGTTAGATTTGTTATAGGTGGACACTTGAAATCAACTGGTTATGCATTTCTAGGAAGTAAGGACTATGTATTTGTAATGTTTTAGCTTTAACAAGTTCAAAAAATTTTGTTGTGTTATTTGTTTTTTTTTTTCCAGGAGGTAACCTGAGCCCTAAGGCTTTCCTTTCGGCTAAGCAAACACTTTACATGTTCTCATTTCTGTATTCATACATTCAATATCAACTCATCAATGTCTTGTGTTCTAGCCAGTAAACAACACTGGTCCTTATTCTTGGATATTTCACATTGTAACTCAGGGAGAAAGTTCCATTAAAAATATTAATTGACTCACTTGGACCAAAGCAAATTGGACAGTATAGCACAGAAACATCAGAGGAAGAAGTAACTGTAAGATTGGGAAATGCTTTACCTACGTTAACTTTTAGGTTGGGCTTGAACTAGAGAGTTTTTGTCAAGTGATAAAACAAACAAACAAACAAAACCAAGAAAATGTCACAGGCTATTTGATCACACTGTGAACCTCAAGATTGTGTTATTTACTGAAGAAAAAAAAGACCTGTTTCTAGTCATGGTATGGCTCAGCATTAGCACACACCTTTAATCTCTCTGGCAGGAACAGACACATCCTTAGTACACACCTTTAATCCCAAACAATGAAGGTAAATTTAGTTTGTAGAAAGAAGCACCATGTTTGAAAGTGGTATCTAATTGAGTGACAGATAAAGTGATGAATCAGAGAAAGATTTGACAGAATAGGATGTATACCCAACTCTCACAAGGAAAGAGGAAAGGGAAGCTACTTAAGAGAGCAGGGCAGAGAGAGAGGAAGGAGAAAAGAGGCAGTTTTACCAGGACAGTTTCAGACAAAGGTAGTAGATACAGGTGAAGATAGAACAAGTCAGAAAGTAAGAAGGAGCCAAAAGATCAGAACATATTGTCAAAGTTTGTATGATACAAAACAGAGCAATTCAGGAGGAGCCGAGAGAAGGCAGATATCAATTAACGTGAAGCCAGGTTTTGAGCCAGGAACATCTGAGTTGACCAGCCAGCCAGAGTTCAGAAAGACCTAGAGAGGGCGAGCTTATTAGCAATATGTCTCAGAGGCTGACAACATTCTAGGCTTAAATAAGATTGTATGGGGGCTAGAGGCTTCCAGGACTAGGCTTAGGTTAGTAGACAAAGGCAGTAAAAATCAGAGATGGCAATTACTACAGGAGAATAAAAGTTACTTTTACAAGAAAAAGTGGAAACAATGTAGTACATTTGAGGAGCACTGAGTACTGTGGGTTGCTGGGACGAAGGTGGATAAGGGGGGTTAAAGCTATCAAGGAGTCTGGCTATTATGGTTCTATAAACTAGGCATCCTAACAAGACAGCACTATAGCCAGGAAACCGGATTATCCATTAGCTAGATATGATAGATATCATTTATCAGTTTTCTCTGCCCCTAGCAATAAACTAATACTGGGGGAGGGGGCTAGGGGTGTCAAGGAAAAAACAATAGTAGCATTTTAAGAGGAAGTGTGAACTTTGGAACGAATGATAGTGCTATGCTTCTGGTCTGTGAAAGCAGGAGGATGTAAAGGCAGTGTGACAGCTGTTCTGGTTGTCACCATGGCTGGATTTAAAGGTTTCTAGAACTGGTGAAAGGCAAATGAGTGTATGTGGAGATGTTTATATAGAGGACTAACATTAGGGAGCAAGAGGAATGAGTCAATCCTCTGAGTGTGGACAGTCCCTCTCAAATGTCATCCCAGTTGAAAAAGGAAGAAGCCAGAAGAAAGCAGCAAATGCTTGCCTGAAAGCTCTTTTCTATTTGAGTGATGCGTCTGTATTTGCTGCCATCTACTGACAATAAACTCTATTATCTTCAGTCATTCCTTACAGACCAGTGGCTCTCCAGGGAGCTCTCTGGCTTTCTGCACTGGATTGGAACTGCTAACATGTCCCATTTACTGTTTTGAGAACTTAGTCCTGTGTTGCTCCAGAGAATATATATATTTGAACATGCTGAAATGCTTTGTGTGTGTGTGTGTGTGTGTGTGTGTGTGTGTGTGTGTGTGTGTGTGTGTGAATTCTGTTGGTTCTGTATCTCTAGAAAAACTCTGCTTAATACAGGTACCATTCTTAGTATTTGGCTTAGTTGTTAAGATAAAGTTTAGCCTATTTTCTAGGAGCAAAGAAAATGGGGATGAAACCAGTTGTATAGATTATTAATTGGTTTGTAACAAATGAATCCAAGGAGTACTTAGCTGGGTGTTCACTCGGTACTATTCACATAGTGCTGTTGTATAGCAGATACATGAAGATCCAAGCAGCTGTTGTTGTTTTGACCTGTATGGGTGTAAAACTGAAGGTCCATTGCAGTGAGCTCTAATATGGTTTGGTCCCCCTCAAAGGAGAGTAGTTTCAGGGTTGGCTTCTTACATAGCAGCTCAGAGTTCTGAAAGGATGCTAGATTTGGAGCTGGCAATAGTGTAATGACACTATGTTACACTTTCTTGATGCGTTAAAGGACAACCCAGATTCCAGGAGAGGAACTGCATTCCTCTTCTGCGGAAGCAGCAGCACAGAATCTGTAGTCATCGTTAAGCACCTCTTCCAAGTCTGGTGACTTTCGAGGTGAACATGTGGGCAAAAGGAACAGGGAGAACACCAAGAATGTTGATGCTGGCTGGAATTAGGAGCCAAACCAGAAATTCAACCTTATAAAAATATAACATCTAGTAAAGTAAAAATAAGTTAAAGTATGTAACAATTGCAAATGAAGTCAAAGTCATACTTTACTCCTATTATGACAGGGTTAAAAGAAAACCTAAATAAAGCTTTCTTGCCTATCAGTTGAAGCAACAGGAAATTTCTCAAGTACTTTGTTTTTTAAATTATTTGTGAGATGCAAGTGCAGGTCCCCATGGAGAAGAAGGTGTTAATCCCTGGAGTTAATTGATGGTTGTGAGCTGCCAGATGTAGGAGCTGAGAATCAAACTCAGGTCTTCTGCAAAAGCAGCACTTGCTCTTAACTGCTGAAATCTGTTTAGCTCAAGTATTTTCCTTAAGCTACTACAAAATTCAAATTGCTACGTTGATGCATGTCTATAATCCTGGGAGGCAGAGACAAAAGGATACTAATTTCTAGGCTAGCCGGTGTTACAAAAGAGTTCCAGCCCAGCCTAAGCTACACAGAGAGAATCTGTCTAAGAGGAGGTAAGTGGAGGGAGGCTGGGGCTATACCAGTGATAGAATGCTTGTCTAATATGCTCAACACTGGAACTGCAAAACCAAAACAACCAAATCAGCTGCTTCCTCAAAGACAAAAAAGCTTGATTCAAATTTCATTGAAACAATGGCAATTCTGAAAAATAAAATGTCCCCAGTCAACAGCTTTTGAAGAGACACAGTCCAGTCAATGCTAAGAGGAAACCCTGAGTTGCTGTGGGGAGCTTTCATTGGGTGTCTTTTATCTATAATCCTTATTCTGCTTAAAGATTAATATTTATATATTATATATACTTATAAAAATATAACATCTGGTAAAGTAAAAAGTTAAAGTATGCAACAATTGCAAATGAAGTCAAAGTCACACTTTACTCCTATTGTGACAGGGTCAAAAGAAAAACTAAATACACCCATTTATGGTACTTACTGTGCACTTGTAATATTGTCTTTTCTACTGATATTCAGTTCCTGGGGTTTTTTAATTAAAAAATGTATTATTATGGGGGGCAATATGTATATCACAGCTTGAATATGGGTATGAGGGGTCAGAGGACAACTTTGTGAAGTTAGTTATTTCTTTCTGTGGTGGGAATGTTCTTTAGCATAGGGGAAGATTTAGGGGTGGCCCCTCTGCTGAAAGGCAAGGAGGAGACACCTTCTGATAATCTCCCTGCAGCTGAGGGCATAACCGCTCCATGAACCCAAGATGTTTTTGGAAGGAATTCAAGGCTCTTGAGAGCTGTGCATGCAAGGATCAAAGAAACCTGGGCATAGGGAAAATATTTACTGTAAGATATGAAGAAGTGGGCATGCTTCTGCTGTGAGAAAGTGCTAAGAAATTGTGCTACATGATTGTTGTTAAATTCTATTTTTTAAGCCGAGCGGTGGTGGCGCAAGCCTTTAATCCCAGCACTTGGGAGGCAGAGGCAGGCGGATTTCTGAGTTCGAGGCCAACCTGGTCTACAGAGTGAGTTCTAGGACAGCCAGGGCTACACGGAGAAACCTTGTCTTGAAAAAAAAAAAATTCTATTTTTTAGCCTCACTGTGCTTTACTATAAAAGATTTCTCACATTAAAGGCTTATTGCCATTGCCAGCAGAGCCATCTCTACTTCAGCCTCACCCTTGTCGGCTGGTTCCGACATCTTTCCACCATTGAGTATTGCTAAAATTCCTTCATTGGAGGAGACTGTTTATGTCTATATAAATATAGACAATATAAAAAATATTATGGCTATATAAATATAGACAACATAAAATACATATAAAAAAAGGTATCCCATCCTCCTACAATCCCAACCTGAGGCATAGCTCTACTGCAGTTCATGTGGAGAACCAATGGTTTATTAAGCTTGCTTACAGCAATGGATGAGGGGTTGCCACACCTGAAGGTCTGCACCCAGCATATATAATGACTCTCCCACGGTTGTGTTGATAGAGACCCCTGGTCCTTTTCACCTGACAGTCCCTGAGACCTTGAGACTACTTAGGGCAGAACTGGATACAACTGGTTGGGAAGGGTATCTGAATACTCAGTTGAGGATCCTATGGCTCTCCATGTTCCTCTTATGAAGGAAATGTCAGCAGTCAACACACACAGTTGTGATCTTTGCAAGCCAGTCCAACAGAACACTGGAAGATGGCAGCAAGTGTGTGTGGCCTAGATAGTCCTGTGCAACATTGTGACTTCCACAGATCTAACCCACATGGTCAGGCTTGCCTAGCACATGCTGTAACCATTTTCACAGCTAAGTTCCTTGGCTTTAAGATGCAACAAGTAGGCCTTGTGGTGGTGCACGACTTTAACCCGAGCACCCTGGGCATCGATTCAGGGGTCGAGTGCAGAGGCAGGTAGATCTCTGACTTCGAGGCTGCCCTGGTCTACAGAGGGAGTTCCAGGAATGCCAGGGCTACACAGAAAAACTGTTAACTGGTTTTCCTGCTGGATCCCTTTTAGAAGAGCATTAGCAACAACACTGTCTCCACACCTCTTGCCTGTGTTTTTTTATTCTTTAGTTCTAGGAGAGAGAACCAGTGATGTGCCATAGCTGATTGTTAGGTTTAATAGTTATAGAATTTTCAGGAACTTTGTGAGACTCACCTTGGTAGTTTGAAATTGGCACAGTGGGAATGTTTATCAGAAAAATTAACAAATGCTATATAAATCAGTTGTCACTCTGAACACTGGCTTTTTTAAAAAAATTGACCAGGATTTTGCAAAGTATGAGGCGAGGGAATATGTACTTTAAAAAAATCTTTATAAAGCTTGATATGGTTGTACATGCCTGTAATCCCAGAGCTCAGGAGGCTTAGGCAGAAGGATAATGAGTTCAAGAGAAGACTGTCTACAAATACTGAGAAACAATAAGTTTGGAAGACTTCATCTTATAGGCTTGAAAAGACTATTAAAACACAAGGTCTACACAGTCTACTCTCAAGGTAATGGTGCTAGGTATGAGTGGGATCAGTGTCATCATGAAAACTTGGCCTTCTAAAAAGATATATAATATCCCTCTTTCCTAAAAGGGCAGGAATATGTCAGCACAGTGCCTGGCTTATATAAGATTGCTTAGATAATACTCGAGGAAGTAAATGCAGTCCAGAGCAATATAACCAGCAAATGGCAAAATGAAGAATAAACCTTCGACTCCTTTCACTATGTCATGCACTTTATTCCTATTAAATTGTTAGTCATATGCTTGGCTTATCAACATATGAGGAATGTTTAAGTGAGGAGTGGAGAGTAAGCAGCTGGTTTATAAGAGAGAATCCTGCTTTTGTGCCACTATCTGGTTCTCAGTCCTTTCATGACCCTTATTTCATCAGAATCTGGAATGAGTGCCTTGTAGGTTTGATCAGCACTTCATTTTTCAGATGCTGAAACTGTCTAATGGAAGTGAGATACTTTGTTCAACATCTAAAGTTAGTTTTCTGTCTGGGAAGGCATTTTGCCAGAACAAACTGTTCCTTTCGCATTAAAAGTATGTTCCAGGTATGCTGCTAGGAATGATCATAAGACTGTCCAGATTCTGCTTCCTTTTACTTAAATAAAATGCTAGATCCCATTCCTTGGACACCCCATACTTGTAAGCTCAAACTCTCAATATGGTCTCCCCATTTGTTCTTTAGCCAGGACAGACTGGTACAAAACAACTAATTGTTAAATGCTCAGGTGTTTCTATGTGGTGAACAGTAGCTTGTTAGAGCCCCTCTGAAAGTTCAGAATCCAATAATGTCTAGCACAGCAAGGGACTTCCAGATCCTGTTCTAGGCTAGTCAAAATGGTTGACTGTGCCATATAAGTTATCTTTTTCTGTACCAATAGCCACATTTTTTTTTCCTGCTCTCTAAACTGTTTATTTTGTTTTTGGTGTGGGAGATTTAGCCCAGAGCCTCACACATGCTAAGCACATGGTCTATCATTGAGCCAAATCCCCATCTGTTCTCTAAACTTTGATTTAAAACTTAACTCTGACCTTACATTCACCCCTGGACAGTTCCTGTGTGTTCCTGCTGTCTCTATCATCTGGTTTCTTTGCCTATAACCATGCTCCAATTGCTGACTGAGTCTGGCTTGAGTCCTGCTAGTTCTTTGCTACACAATTTACCACACTTCCATAAGGATTTAAATTATAAAAAGAACGGAAAACAGACATTTCTTTTAATATTAAGCATGATAATATTTATGGATCTGAAGAATTAGATTAGGATTAAATGGGATTATAAATTGAAACATTACTTAAAAGAATAGGAACATCTGCAAAATAATTTAAAAAAAAAAAACATACAGAATCAACTAACCTGGGCCCATAGGGACTCACAGAGACTTGACCACCAAACAGAGATCATGCATGAAATGGCCCTCTATACATATGTAACAGTTGTGCAGCTTGGTCTTCATGTTGAACTCATGAACAGCAGGAGCAGGGCCTGTCTCTGATTCTGTTGCCTGCCTTTGGACTCCTTTCCCCTAACTGGGCTCCCATCCAGCCTCAATAGGAGAAGATAGGCCTAGTCTTACTGCAACTTGGTATGCCAAGGTGTTGATATTCATGGGAGGCCCCCTCTTTTCTGAGGAGAAAGGGAAGCCTGGAGGATGGAGGAGGAGGGTAGGTGGGGGGGGGGAACTAGGAGGGAGTGGAAGCTTTGATAGGGATGTAAATTAACTAATAAAAAATGAAAAAAATATGACTGTTGGCAATACTGTAGGGCATTTTCTCCATTAGTGATGTGGGAGGGCCTGGTACATTGTGAATGAGGCTACCCCAAGACTGATAAAAAAAGAAAAAATAAATCAATAAATCAAATAAGAAAAAACATCTTGCCATGGAAACTGTGGTATGTTAGTGTGTCACACAGTATACCTTTCTGCCTAAACAGCTTTACTTGCAAATGCTCATCACAATGAGTCATTGGTCTGGTTTGAGGCCTCTGGCTTCTGCTACATTATCAATATTGGATCCTCACAGGGCTTTTATAGGATATCCTGTTGTTGCCCTGTATCATGGAGAGCCTGTAGTTTGGGTTCTGCAGGACCAGCTCCTTCACATGCTCCAGCAGTTCACAGATGGGGTAGATGCTGGGGCGGGTCAATTCAAAGTCCTGTATGGTAGCTGAGCTGATCAGCCTGCTAGCTCTCCTGCACCCATGCCACCGTGGCCAACTCTCTAGCACTGCCCTGCTAAGGAGCAGGTTGGCTTTCCCATCCCCATGGTATCTGGCTTAGCTCTACCATGCTGCCCAGGCTTGGGGACAGGCCAACTCTCTCACCCGCCAAAGGTGGCTAGGGACCAGGCCATCTCTCCCATACCCATGTCCCAAGGGCCAGTTCTACTGTGCTTCCTGGACTCTCCCAGGCTCCAGATGATGAGGGGATTCAAATTTTTAATTAAACATTTTATTAAAAATAAAAAAAATTTGTTGGGGTTGGAGATATGGCTCAGCAGTTAAGAGCACTGATTGCTCTTCTAGGGAACATGGGTTCAATTCCCAGCACCCACATGGTAGCTAATAACTGTAATTCCAGGATCAAGACCCTCACAGACCATACATGCAGACAAAACAGTGCATATAAAATAAAATAAATTTTAAAAGTTAAAATCTCTCTCTCTCTCTCTCTCTCTCTCTCTCTCTCTCTCTCTCTCTC
>JADRCD010177063.1:5548-17637 GCA_019843815.1 Montemys delectorum
GGGAATGTGTGTTGGGTAGTGACAGGGAATGTGTGTTGGGTAGTGACGAGGAATACTGCTTTGGATATTGGTGCTGGTTAGTTTTAACTTGATGTAACCTAGAGTCACCTGGGAAGAGTCATAATGAGGAATTACCTAGATCTGGTTAGCCTGTAGGCATACCTGTGGTGGAATGTCTTCATTTTCCTTTGATATAGGGAGATCCAGTCCTTTGTGGGCAGCACTGTTTCCTAGGCAGGAGTTCCTGAACACTGAGAAAGAGAAGAAAGCTAGCTAAGGAGGCAAGCTTTATTTGCTTTTTCTTGACTGTGAATGTGATGTGACTGAGTTGCTATCTTGACTACTCCAAAGGAAGGAAAGAAGGAAGGAGGGAAGGAAGGAAGGACTGACATTTGTAAGCCATGTGACCCCCTTTTCCTCCCTTAATGTTGCTTTTTGTTAGGGTGTTTATTATGGCAATACAAATGAAATACAAACATCTATATTTGATATTCTTAAAAATAGTCGAGTCTAAGAGGCTGATGATGTAATTTAGTTGGTAGAGCATTTGACTAGCATTCATGAAGCTCTGGCTTTGGGTTTAATCCCCAGCATTTGCATAAACTTGGCATGGTGGTGCATACTGGTAATCCCAGGATTGGGATGTAGAGGCAAGATCAGTGTCGTCCTTGGTTACACAGGAAGTTCAAGGTTACCCTGGGTTACATGAAACTGTGTAAGAAAAAAAGAAAGGGGGGGGGGGAGAAAAAGATAGAGAGGGAAGGAGAAAGAAAGGAATGAAGAAAAGAAGGAAGGAGAAAAGGAGGAAAAAGAAAGAGTCAAGTCTATGTTTTGTTAGTAGCAAGGGTAAAGCAAAACAGGATGACTTAGAAACATGGTTCCTAACAGCGTGGTTAGAAACATGGCTACTAACAGCGTGGTTAGAAACATGGTTACTAACAGCGTGGTTAGAAACATGGTTACTAACAGCGTGGTTATCCACGGTCTGGAGAGAGATGGCTCAGTAGTTAAGAGTTTTTGCTACTCAGATTCTAGCACCCAAGTTGAGGAGCAGACAACCGTCTTTAAAACTCCAGCTCCAGGGGATCAAATGTTGTTTTCTGGTTTCAAAAGAGCACCCCCAGTCATGTACACAAAGACACACACACACACACACACACACACACACACACACACACACACATATTTTTACAGAAAATGCTTATTCTTTTTTTTTTCATATTTTTTATATCTATTTCACATCTATTGCAATGATCCGCAAATGCGGATACCAATTACAAACAAAAATGTTCAAAATATTTTTGCCCCTGGATTACTTTGATCACATCACACTTGACTAATTTTTAATTAGTTTTTTATTATTATTTTATTGTTTTATAGTCCAGTCGTTGCCCCCTTCCTGTCCTCCCTCCCACAGTTCCTCATCCCATTCCTCCTCCCCCTGTCTCTAGGAAGATGTCCATCCACCCCCAACCCCCAACCCAGGGCCTCAAGTCTCTCGAGGGTTAGGCACATCTTCTCTCACTGAGGCCAGACCAGGCAGTCCTCTGCTGTAGATGTGTCAAAGGCCTCAGACCAGCTCGTGTATGCTGCCTGGCTGGTGGCTCAGTGTCTGAGAGATGTCAGTGGTCCAGGTTAGATGAGACTGCTAGGCTTCCTGTGGGGTCGCCCTCCTCCCCAGCTTCTTCCAGCCTTTCCCTAATTCAACTACAGGGATTCCTGACTTCAGTCCAATGTTTGGGAGTAAGTATCTGCATCTGTCTCAGTCAGCTGCTTGTTGAGCCTCTCAGAGGACAGCCGTGCTAGGCTCTTGTCTGTAAGCACAAGTTGGGCTGGTCACTAGACCGCCTTTCCCTCAGGCTCTTCTCCATTTTTGTCCCTGCGGTTCTTTTAGACAGGAACAATTCTGGGTCATAGTTTTGACTATGGGATGGCAACTCCCTCTCCTCACTGTTGGGCATTTCATATAAGGTCTTGACAGCCTCTAACCTCCCAGGTCTCTGGTACTTTCTAGAGGGCCCTCCAACCCCCCTCCCACCAGGTTGCATATTACCATGGATTCTGCTGGCCCTCAGGGTGTCTCTCCTGTCTGCCCCCACCATAACTGATCATGTTCCCCCTTTTTTTTTTTTTTAACCTCTCCTCTCTCTCCCAGGTCCCTCCCTCTGCCTCCTGTGATTATTTTCTTTTCCCTCCCAAGTGAAATTGAAGCATCCTCACTTGGACCCTTCTGAGAAAATGCTTATTGTCATTTTGGTTATTAGACTACATTCTTTGAATTGGAAGATCACAACTTAGGCAAGAGCTTTACTGTTTCAGTCAGAGCATTTTATAATGTGGTAATACAGTGAATGGACAATTTTCCAGTCTTATCAAAAGACTAGGGCTGTATTTTAAAGTGATTATCTGATTCCACAGGGACGGAATCTGGCAGATCTTCGACGTAGCCAATCCCGGGGCACATTCACTATTAGCACTACTCTTCGTCTTGGGAAACAGATTCTGGAGTCTATTGAAAGCATACATTCTGTGGGATTCCTTCACAGAGACATCAAACCGGTAGGGGTCTTTTCTATTCCAAGCACAGAAGGCTATTGTTTGGTACTTCTAATGCTAGTAGAAGACAGAATGTATAATAAATGTAGTTTTCTGTATATGTTGTGGTTAAATACAAATAATATTTTTATTTCTGTAATGCCCTAGAAAGCAAAAATAATTTATCTCTTAAGGTTTTTTTTTTAAATGATAATGGGAAGCTATAGTTTATTTTCAATAGCTTTTCTCATACCATAAAATGTTGCTTGCCAACTAAATTAAAAATATTTTATGCTTGGTGGCTAGGAAATGGCTCAGTTGTTAAAGTACTGAGGACTTGAGTCTTGAGTTCAATCCTTGGAACCCATGTTTGGTTTTTGTTTTTGTTTTTTTATAAATGGGTGTGGTGGTGTATGCTAGTAATCAAAAGTGCTGAACAGGTGAGATAGGATCTCTGGGGCTTGCTTGGCCCACCAACTGTAGCCTACTTAAGGAACAGTACCTGAGGTTTTCCTCTGGTCCCCACACACACTCATACCCAAATCGTGTGCTAGCCAGTTATTATTAGGTGTGTTAGCACTGTTAGTTATTCAGCCTTACATATAAATCATAAGTTTGAGTTGTATGTTTCCTGATACCAGTTGTTCATTTTGTCAAGTCACCAATTGTATTCACTAGAAATAATCAAGTAGTGAAAGACCTTAATCTTCTCCTAAGGGTTACTATGGAAATAGAATTTGTTTTCTCTTCTTTTGTTCTGTTTTGCTTTTCTTAGAAATCATTATCTCCATTACTGAAATGTGCTTTTCTTCCTTTTTTCTTTTTTTTTAAGATTTATTTATTGTTATATGTAAGTACACTCTAGCTGTCTTCAAACACACCAGAAGAGGGCATCAGATCTCATTATGGATGGTTGTGAGCCACCATGTGGTTGCTGGGATTTGAACTCATGACCTTCGGAAGAGCAGTCGATGCTCTTAACTGCTGAGCCATCTCACCAGCCCGCTTTTCTTCCTTTTTAATCTAGTATTTTATTCTTCATAATGAAAGATGACCCATTTCTATTATCCCATATTTGTAAATTTAATTGATGTTGGTACATTTGAAAAATATAACTACCTGTTATCATATCATTTCTAAAATTAGTTTATATGAAAATGGAAACTAAATTTCTTCAAAGCAGGTTCTTCTAGAATTAGAACCACTCTGAAACTAGAAACTGGTTGTTATTTAATATGACATTTAAATAAAACAGCATGATTAAGTGATTTATTTTAGGTCAGTTATTGTATGGGGAGATTGAAATAGAAAAGATTCACAGCTTGGCAATGTAGAGTCATCTTTGCAATTATAGAGTATTTTCTTGTTATTCAGTGCCATTATTATTTGTCATTATTTGAGAAACTTAACTTTCCATTTCACCAATAAGCTCCAAAGCAAAATAATACTTTTTTAAAAAGCAAACAATGATGTAAGAGCTTGCATTTTACCATTACAAATTTCCTTAGTTGCATATTTATCTTTCCAAATTTGCAGTCATTTGACAGATTACATAGGCTTTATGTTTTGGGGCTGTATTGTTTTGTTTTGTTTTGAGACAGGGAATAATATAACTTAAGGCTGATTTCTGTTTCCTGAACACTGGAATTAAAGGTATATGCCATCACACCTGGCTATATTGAATTAATTAATTAATTTATTTATTAAGAATGAGCTGTTCATTTTCAGATCTGAAATTCAGATTAAAAACCAAGAACCAGACTATACATTTCATTCATTCATTCATTTATTGGTTTTTTCGAGACAGGGTTTCTCTGTATAGCTCTAGCTGTCCTGGAACTTACTCTGTAGACCAGGCTAGCCTTGAACTCAGAAATCCTCCTGCCTCTGCCTCCAAAGTGCTGGGATTAAAGGCGTGTACCACCACCGCCTGGCCATTGAATTTATTTTTAAGAGAGAAATGTAAAATGTTTTTTCCCTTGGTCTATTTTGGAATGTTTCCTTGAATTATATTTTTAATTTTAGTGTGATTCAGCTTTATGATTCATAAAAGAATTTTTTATTTGCTTATTTATTAAGATAGGGTTACACTGTAACTTGCTATATAGACTAGTCTGACCTTGAACTCACAGAGATCAGCCCAGCCTCTAACTTTAGTACTGGAATTAAAGGTATACATCATCATGACCAGCACTTATACTTAACTAAAATTGAGAAGTAATAACAATTCTTTTAGGTTTATGTGCATTTTCCCCCCATTCCTAGCTTTCCTTGTTTAGGAGATTAGGTTGTCATTTAAGCAGTAACTTAGACTAGAATTTCAAGGGATTCTACTTCTGGTTCTAATTAGGTAATTATATGTAACTAGAAACATTTAAATTTATTTTGCTCAGTTTCCTTGATGGTAGGCATTAACAACTCTTTCTTAAGTCGCTAATTGTACTTACAAGAACACTCAACTATGTAAAGCTTTAATTTTCCCTTGAGAGGTAGAACCAGCAACCAAGTAATACTATATATTAGTGCCTAGTTAAAAATTGTAGACTTACAATAGTGTATCTGAAACATGCTATAAAGTGAAATTCATGCAGGGTAAAATGTAGGCAGACTGACTATTATTACAATATGTATTTTCCATTTTATTTTTTTCTAGTCAAACTTCGCCATGGGACGCTTTCCCAGTACATGCAGGAAATGTTTCATGCTTGATTTTGGCTTGGCTCGACAATTTACTAATTCCTGTGGTGACGTCAGACCAGTAAGCTTTTTCATTACTATCTAATATTTGATAATTAAACTATCATTTCTAGTATCACTTTAAAAAATTGCTAATTATGTGTCAGAATAAATGATAGGAGGAGAGGAAGAAGCTCAGTGAATTAAAAAAACAATTGTTTGTGTTGAAGCCAGATTAGTAAATTATAAGATTAAGAAACTAGTGTCGGACTGGAGAGATGGCTCAGTGGTTGAGAGCACTGACAGCTCTTTCAGAGGTCCTGAGTTCAATTCCCAGCAACCACATGGTGGCTCACATCCATCTATAATGAGATTGGATGCTCTCTTCTGGTGTGTCTGATGACAGCTACAGTGTACTCATATACATGAAATAAATAAATAAATAAATCAGAAGAAGAGGAAGGAGGAGGAGGAGGAGGAGGAGGGGAAAGAAGAAAAGAAGAAGAAGAAGAAACGAGTGCCTAGAGCTAGCTGCATATAATCAGTAGGGGATTTGAGTTTCTTTTTGTTTTTTGTTTTTTGTTTTTTTAAAGATTTATTTATTTATTTATTTATTTTATGTATATGAGTACACTATAGCTGTGACTCAGACACATCAGAAGAGGACATCAGATCCCATTACAGATGGTTTGTGAGCCACCGTGTGGTTACTGGGAATTGAACTCAGGACCTTTGGAAGAGCAATCAGTGCTCTTAACCACTGAGCCATCTCCCCAGCCTCGGGAATTGAGTTTTAACTTTGCAATGTATTAACAAAATGTTTTGTGATATTTAGGAGACAGTTCTTCTCTGGGGAACTTGCACAGACTGTGCTGAAGGCACATACCACAGTGATGAGACAGGAAGACAGAGATAAGGCATTTGGTCAAAAATTCCAGTTTTTACTAAACTTACCTCTTAAGAATTTTGCCAAAACTAGACCAGCAAAGACAAATACAGATGCCCTTTAATCAAGGCCAACTTGAGAAGAAACTTGAGAGGGAATTTAGCTAGATAGAGTCTTGTCAGGAGAAAGTCTCTCAGATGTAGTACACGGAGCACACCTTCTGTCTTCACCAACAGGCTGCTAAAGCAAGCTGAACATGCTCCAAGCCTGCCCCTCTCAAAAGGGAACTCCTTGGTGAGGAATTCAGTCTTGTGTTCCCTACTGCAGCGATTAGGAATGGAGTCACTTTAGTCAAGCTAGGCTATGGGAGAGAGCAGTCTTGGTTTGAATATCACAGACCCTTACCTTTCTTATTGGATGTTCACAAATTTTCTTGAAAGTATTTCATTTGTTGCCTTTAAAGCTATGTCTAGGGGCTTATATGTTTTGTTTTTGACTGATGTTTGCCAACTTCACTGGGAAGTGGGTCAGGCAGCTCTCCATATTGTTTTGCTGACACTTCATCTCCCGTTGTGACTTTTCTGTTGTTTACTTTAAACTTTTAGTTTGTTTTAACCTTGTTTTTTCATTGTGACTTTCATTTCTATCAGGTTAACTAGTTTTATAAAAGTTAAAACAGGCTGGTGAGATGGCTCAGCGGGTAAGAGCACTGACTGCTCTTCTGAAGGTCCTGAGTTCAAATCCCAGCAACCACATGGTGGGTGGCTCACAACCATCTATAATGAGATCTGACACTCTCTTCTAGTGCGTCTGAGGACAGCTGCAGTGTATTGTTGCCAAAGTGAGTGGCCTGGAGCGAGCAGGGCCGGAGCAAGGAGAGGTCCTGAGTTCAATTCCCAGCAGCCACATGATGGCTCATGGCCATCTGTACAGCTTCAGTGTACTCATACACATTAAATAAATAAATAAATAAATAAATAAATCTTTAAGAGCTGGAGAGATGGCTCAGTGGTTAAGAGTACTGACTGCTCTTCTAAAGGTCCTGAGTTCAAATCCCAGCAACCACATGGTGGCTCACAACCATCCATAACGAGATCTGACTACCTCTTGTGAAGTGTCTGAAGACAGCTACAATGTACTTATATATAATAAATAAATCTTTTTGTTTGTTTGTTTGTTTGTTTTGTATTTTCGAGACAGGGTTTCTCTGTGTAGCCCTGGCTGTCCTGGAACTCACTCTGTAGACCAGGCTGGCTTCAAACTCAGAAATCCACCTGCCTCTGCCTCCCAAGTGCTGGGATTAAAGGTGTACGCTACCACCGCCGGCTAATAAATAAATCTTAAAAAAAAAAGTTAAAACATTGTGATTTTGATTGAGCCAACTGCAAACTAGTTATACATACATATATGCAAAATTATTGTTAAAGTCTAGGCATATGAGAATCTTTTTTTCTTTTAGAATAGTTTTGAGACAGGGTCTCATTATGAAGCTCTGACTTTCCTGGAACTCACTTTATAGATCATACTGGCCTTGAACTCACAGAGATCTACCTTCCTCTGCCTCTCAAGTGCTGGGATCAAAGGTGTGCATTGAATATGAGACTCTTATGTGCCTGATAATTTAGAGAACCTTTTTCTGCGGTAGTATTGGCTTGTATTAATGTTAGCAAAGCAGGTGATCAATTTAGAGTCTATTAGATTTGGATATACATTGAATTCCATTTCTAGATATTAGGTGTTTTGTTTCTAGAACATTATCAAGGTATTGTTGATTTACTCATAAAACACATTTAATGATCATATATTATATATGAATCATAAATCCAGGTACTCAGACAACAATAATAGGTAGAAAATCTCAAGAGCTTTGCTAAGGTTGTTTTAGTAGAAAAGAAAGATGACACACAAATAAGAAATTTTACTTATTTATTGTTGAGACTGGTTTTCAGTATGTAGCCTTGTCTGATTCCAAACTTGATCTTTTTCTTCTATCTCTCAGGCCTCTAAAGTGATGAAATGGAAGATATTTTTGACCATATGTGGCCTAAATCTATAATTTTGTGAAGTGATAACACAGGGAACCAGATGATAACACTCAGAGACCAGAAACAAGTTTGAAGGTTTAGATTAGAGAGAAAGACCTGGAAAGAGACAATATATCAGCAATTAAATAACACATGAAAACAAAACTATGAGACTAGAAACAAAACTAAGTAAAAAGAAGTAGATTAAATTTCTTTAGTTGGACCTAGTAGTAGTGGCCTGTAATTCCATGGGAGACTGAGGCAGAAGGATTTAAAAACTCAAAACCTGCCTGGACTACAGAGTAAACCCAAGGCCAACGTGGTCAACTTAAACCTTGGTTCAATCATCAGTATCCAGAAGCGAGGGCAGCATTTAAAAAATATATAACTAGTTAAGATTACCTAGGAAGAATGTATAGCTAAACTAAACAAGGAAGGAGGTCTTGGGTCTGAGCCATTGGGACACTTGAAGGATTGATGGGGGTAGATAGAGGAGAGCCATGGAGCAGCAAGACCTATGAGAAGTAGTGTCAGTCAGGTAAGAGGAACTCAAGAGAGCAACAGTACCTTGGAAGCCAGGTGAAGAAAGGTCTTCATGAATGATGACTGTCATTCCTGTTTGGTGTTACAGAGAAGTAACTGGGCACTGAGAAGTGCCTGTTGACTTCTGTAAGAATGTTTTAGTAGATCAGTGGGAACCTGGTTTTGATTCCAAGCATTATGTAGGCCAGGCATGGTAGTGATCCAGCACTTGGGAAAAGGATCAGGAGTTTAAGGTTATTCTCAGCTACAAGATAAATTTAAGGTCAGACTGAGATATACGAGTAGCATGTTTTATCCTTTGGATATATGCCTAAGAATGAATTAGCTGGGTCATCTGGTAGTTCTAATTTTAGTTTTGGTGGAAACTTGTTTCTGATTTCTATAGTGGCTGTAGTAGGTTACATTCCCACCAACAGTAGTTTATCTACTTTATGGGTTTCTCTCTCCCCAAACACTTGCCAGTCTATGTTGTCTTTGTTTTCTTGATGGTATCATTCTTACTGAGGTAAGATAGAATCTCAGGGTCTTGCATTTCTATGATGGCTACAGATAACACTTTAAAAAACTTATATTTCCATTGTATTTGTGTAGATGTTTTGCGTCATGTATGTGTACCACATGCCTGCCTTGTGAGCACAGAGGCCAGAAAGAGGGTGTTAGATTCTCTAGAACTGGAGTTAACAGTTTTGAACAGACATATGGGTACTGAGCAGCCAATATTCTTAACTGCTGAGCCATCTCTCAGCCTGTGTTAAACACTCTTTAAATCCCTATTGCCATTTTTAGTTCTTTTGAAAGCTGTCTGTATAGAGTATTGCCCCGTTTATTGACTGGCAAGTAGGGATTTTTTTCACATTTAATTTTTTTGAAATTCTTTATGTAGTCTAGATATTAGCCCTTTGTTTGAGGCTTGGCAACAGAGATTGTTTTCTCACTCTGTAGGTGTCTGTTCTTTGTGTTGGTCATTCTTTTGCTGTGCAGATGTCTTTTGGTTTCATGTTATCCATGTGCCAGTTCTTGGGATTATTTCCTATGCTTATATCTATATCCTCAAGTGTTTTTCCTGTGTTTGCTGTTACCACTTTCACTGTTATTGTTCATATCATATGTTATTATGATGTTTCTGCCTCTGTATGTCAATTGGCATTTTTCATTAAAGCTTTTAGTAGTTTTCCTTTGTGTTGTTGTTCTCTTAATGAATTTTTTTTAAAAAGTATTTTTTTAAGATTTATTTATTTATTTTATGTATATGAGTACACTGTAGCTGTACAAATGGTTATGAGTCACCATGTAGTTACTGGGATTTGAACTCAGGACCTTCAAAAGAGCAGTCAGTGCTCTTAACCACTGAGCCATATCTCCAGCCCTGAAAAAAAAAATGTATGTTTTTTTTTTTTTTTTTTTTTGTCAGACAAAGTTGAGTTTATTGGGGAAGTATGAGAGCCACCGATACCCCAAGTGACACAAAGAAAACTGAAAATGTCCCTTCAAGCCAACTGGGGGCCTGGCTTAGATCTCTCAGAACAAGAAACTGGTGGGTTAACAACAACATTTTCTGGCAACCACACTGCAGGGCACGAGTCTCAGCCAGGGCTGCCCCCACCTCTCACAGGTAGAGAGAGGGCCGACTGTTGACAGAAATCAGTGCAGAGGCCATGGGAGCTGTAGGGAAAGTCTGAGAGAAAGAGAGTGAGAGGTGGGGAAGACCTTAAAGAGTCCCAGCCTTTGCCTCTCAACACCTCAAACACGTGACAAATAGTTCCAAACAATGTTACTGAAAAGGGAGAAAGCCTAATGCTGTTTCCAAGAGCTCCCCTGGACTGCTTGCTCCCCAGGCCACACCACACACAGGGCACACAGCAGAGCCCAAAGACCACTTTTGAAAAAAGAAAAACAAGAAAAAGCCCTGTTGCTCTGTAAGGAGAGGAGGAGCAGAAGGCTGCTGGGCCTTTCCCACATGGCCAGTGTTCTGTACAGCAACTTCCCAGCAGCAGCGTGGCACACTTCTAGGTGAGAGTCTCACCCTTTGTCACCCCCGCTTCAATGTACTCTATTCTCCGTTCAAGGGCTGTCAATTTCTCATTTAGTGTTGCCAGTCTTGAACAACAAGACATATCGAAAGAGTTGAGAAAGTCCGAGATTTTCTTGATGCCGCTGGTGATGATCTCAATGTATTCCGGGTTTGCCCAGTCCTGGTGAATCTCTTGCTGTACCGGATCCTCTTGTCCTGGCATGGCAGCTCCCTGAGGAAGAGTGACTGCTGAAAAAAATGTCTTTTAATTGAAAGAGCATTATTTTACTTCTCCTCTTTCTTTCCTCTCTCAGCTCCTGCCAGCTACTCTCCCTCAAAGCCTTGCCATGCACCCATCTCAAGGGTAGCTTTGAGATAGCCTCCTCCCCTTTGATTATATTTGTCACATACATATGTATATGTATGCACAATCTGTTGAGTCTATTTTTGTTGCTTGTATGAATATGGCTTCAAATCTGACCACTCTGCATTGGACAAACAATAAGGGGGCTCATCCTGGGGAGAGGCTAGTTCTTTCAGCATCAGTAGTTGCGTTTTAGTTCTTTGTGTGGGGTGGGAACCTCATGAAATATCCCTATTTCACTTTAATAAATCCATTGATGTTGCTGTTGTTCCAGTCTTATTTATGTAGCCATTTTTATAAGGAACTGTCTCATATCCTACTTACTGTTATTCTGCCTCTTCCATGATGTCCCATGAGCCATAGCTGCAGAAGCTGTGATGTAGATTTGGCCAGTGAGATTGGGATCCTCACAATCTATTAATCCCTAGTGTAGCTTCCATGGCTCCAGAAATTACAATGCAGGCTGCCAAGGGAGGGAAACAATTAAACAGTCCTACCCAGCCGCAACACCGTGAACCATGACACTTACCATCATGGCAAGATATGCATAAAGGTTTGAGAACTGGCACTCACATGTCAGTGGCAACCAACACTGCCTAATTGGACTTAAAGCACACTCAACAGGAAGGAAATTATTCCCAGAACTGGAAATCTAGTCTGTTTCCTGGGCTAGTGAGGTTATGGGCCTTAAAAAAGAATTGATTACTGCCACTTTGCTAGGCTGGCATTACTTTTTTATTGCATTCTAAGTCTTATCCTTAGACCCACAGATAACTGTAGCTTCTACCACTGGGAATACAGGCATGTACCAGAGAAGCTTCTCTTTACAGCAAATGGAGAACATCACAGAACACCACAGCTGCACACAACACTTCGTATATTTGACATCTTGACTGTGATATGCCAGAAGAGATTCTTCTTTGGTCATGTCTATAATACTTCATGTGTTTAGCAGTCTTTTTCTCTAAGTGAAAGAATGTTCTACATTAGGACAGTTAATCTGTCTGAGTGGGTACCTGCTCTAAGCAGAGGTTTTTTGTTTTTTTTTTT
>JADRCD010177064.1:0-21883 GCA_019843815.1 Montemys delectorum
TATGATATAATTGTGTTGTATGAGTCTGTAGATTCAAAGGATATGGAATATACATTGGTGATAACCAATGTTTCTTTCAGGCATACTTCAGTTGGTGGATAAACCCTACACCCATAGATCATTTCAATGTAACCTGGTCTTTCTTTTTATAGGAAAAACTGAACATAACTTAAGTGTCCCCTATAATAGAACTAGTTAAATGCCTCCTGTTTATACACTATGTTATGATGCACGTGTTAACACTGAGCTCAATATTTAGTCATCAGGATAGCCTCTGAAGCTGTAATTGAGAAAACAGAAATTCAGGATACTGTGAACATCGATTTGGCAAGAAGCTGAGTAAGCAGCACCTTGTTCCAACGTGGAGACCTGCTATTTACTACCTAGAGAGTCACCGGGCACTTTTCCTGTCTCTGTATCTCAGTGACCTCATGGAAATAAGCAAACGTTTCCTTGCCTGTCACCATTCTTTGCTTTAGATGGCTACTCTATCTGGCCTAGCCTTTCTGAATGTTTATATTCTAAATAGTGGTCTTAATTTGGTATTTAAAATGCCCATGTTCTCAGTAATACTTTCAATTCAGCAATAAAAATTTCCTACCTCAGGCCAGACTTTTCACATCCTATTACCTACAACCAAACCAAACCAAACCAAACCAACAACAACAAAAGTAAAACAAAACAAAAAAAGTTTTCTTTTGACCAAGATTGTCAGCAAGTTGGACTGAGAAAGGAAAGCTATTTGTGAAGGACTCAGGAAGCACGTGAGATGGAAGAGGGAGTCAAAGAAGACTTGACAGAGTTTAGGGAAAGCTATGTGAGTAAGAGTTAAGTAGAAATTACGTGTGTGTGTGTGTGTGTGTGTGTGTGTGTGTGTGTGTGTGTGTGCATGAGAGAGAGACATAAAGAGAGACAGACACACACACACACACACAGAGAGAGAGAGAGAGAGAGAGAGAGAGAGAGAGAGAGAGAGAGAGAGAGAGAGAGAGAGAGAAATTGAGACTGAGGAGTTGAGAGTGAATGGGTAGGATTCCTTGACTTACAGGGTACATTCATATGAAAATAAATGCTATTAGAATCCACACCCTTGGTGCATCCATAAAGTGCAGAAAGGAGAAAGTTGCTTTAGACCTACTGCTTCTTATCTACTCTCTACAGGAGGAGATGATAGTGGGGAATGTGAGAGTGTGGTTAGGATAGGATAGTTTGAAAAAAAACAGGTAAGGGGAGCTTCCTAGAAACATCTCTTGAGCGGCTTCAATTCTTACGCAGCTTTATGAACCTGTCTGGTATTGAAATTTTCACAGGAGAGTGAGATGGGATCTACACCATTTTCTCCATAAGCCTCAAGAACAGAATCACAGGGCTAGACTGTGCCTTTGGGGCCATGCTGCAGGCACTCTCAGAAGAACCACAACACCAAACAAAGTTTTCCAGCATTGCTGTTTTGCTGCAGGCCAGTTGCAGGCAGCCAACCTATCAAAAGAAAGAGTTATGTAAAAAGTCTTTTGCACCCTCTTGAAAACACAGCGCCTTTATTTTCCTGTTTAAAAATATAATACAAAACACTGAGTGACTAAACAAGTCAGCCACAGTGAGTAGTTTTATGCATTAGCATATAATTCATCAACACACTGAAACCAAACACTTGAGTTTATTTAATACAAAGAAATCCTCACCACTCTATTCAATCTACTGCCTTCTCCTTCCCTCTTAATAGCTACCTCATAGAGATTTGTTCTATAGGATGCTGAGTTGGTCCCATTATCAAAAATTAGTATTTTCTGTAGAGTATCACAATTCATTTTGATACTCTGTTACAAGTTTTTCTGAAAGTGGTATTTGTGTACATTGTGACACTCTACAAAGGAACTGTTACTAGGAAATTAGAAATTTCCTTTTCAGGAGAGAAATTGGTTCATGGTTACACAGAGGAGCTCAGCTGTTTGGAGAACTAAATTTGGAGTGTTTGACAATACTAAAGCTGAAGACACCAAAGAACAAAACCTATGAAGAAAAAGAAAAGAGGCTCCATTGCACATTTTACCCAGATTGAGTGTTCTCAGGCACCATGCCTAGCACATTGGAAAAGTATAAAGGAGAGCAGTGTGTGTCTTTTAAAGCAATTACATTTTATTTATAACTTTAGTTGCTTTCAGAAATAATAATTCATAGGAAAATGTGATTGAGTTCCCTAAAATTAGGTGGCATGGTAAAAAAACATAGAGACAAATGAATGCAAAGAAAATGAAAGTCAAGAAGCTAGAGTCCTGACCTTGGATTTCAATTTGACATAAAAATTTATATCACCTAGGACCTGTGAAGCATGATAGCTTTCCTGAATTCATGAACCACTGGCATAAACAACCTCGGATATATGAATGCCTTGTGCTGCTATTGGTATCCCATAAGCAGAGCATCAGAGCAGCATGCTGCTCCTTATGAAGAGGGCAGGGGAGGAATCCATCAGTATCCTTCCTTCCAGTTCTAACATGTGCATCATTCTAAGCAGCCCCTGATTGAAAGACTTAAAATCTTAGTTGTCAAGTGAGGCCATGCCATTGTGGAGCTCAGGCTCTAATAGCACTAAGACTGTGCGAAATTACATCTCTGTTCCAACTTGCTGAGCTGCAGTGGGTAACTTACCTCTTCTTTCTGGTCTTCACATAGAAGAGATTGCTCATTCCTTACATCCATTGTTATTGTGGGGATGAAATGAAGTTATGAATATCAAGTAGTATAACTGTGAAAATAATATAGCTATTATATTTCGGAGGCTCAATAAAAAGTATATGTACTTTTATTAGTATTGATACTTTTACTAGTATTGATGAAAACAGACGGGCAATTAAAATGTACATGTAGTATATGAAGAAATAAATTCTTGCAAATGCAAGAGGAATTTTAGTAAGAAAAGGCCAGGAGTCTGATATGGTCCTCTTTGCCCCCAAATCCTGTTTATTATTTTATAACTGACATATTTATACTGAATTGGTATCATGTATGCAACATAAAAGGTATTTCTCATTTGCAAGTCATATAAGACTATTGGTCCTCTACCCAATAGCTCCTTATGAGATAATAGTCTAATGGCTTCTTCACCCACTATTGGTGTTTAATAAAGATGTTTAAATGAAAAGGCACAGAAATGGATGAAGAGATTCATAGAATTGTTCTTGGAATTTTAGTTCTTACACAGGATCCAATTTGACTATCACATGTTATTTTAAAAATATGTTATCTCATTTGCGTGGATAAGAATTCTGGAATGTCCAGGTTCTGATTAATGCTTTTTTTTTTCTTGTTATTGCACTGAAGAAATTATAGCAAAATATACTTTCTCGGCTGCTTCACCAGGCTCATTGATTTAGTGAAGAGTATACCTGAAGGTCTAGAGAAGGCATTATTGCTATTTGTGTGCATATATACTAAAAGTTGTTCTGGATACTCTTACTTTCACTATTTATTCAAATAGACACCAGCGCCAGGGAGATGCCTCAGTGGGTGAGAACAAACTCCTGCCACAAAGCCTAACAACCTGAGCTTGATTCTAGGACCTGCTGCAAAGTATTAGGAAGGAACCAACTCCTGCAGGCTGCCCTCTGACTTGCTTGTTCATGTACACACACACCACACACACACACACACACACACACACACACACACGCATGCACACACATGTATGAACACACACATGCACACACACACATAAATAAATACATACATACATACATAAATAATAAATAAATAAAATAAGTCAGTTACACTTCCACTTGAAAAATAGTTAAAATGTGCTTCCTAGGTGAGGCCCTTGTGCTTTTCCTTGAGGTGCAGTCAATGTTCTCTTTTGTACTTTCATAGCTCATTTTAATGTATCGGTACTTACAACATTTATGAACCATATCACATATTATATTAGATTTACATATTAAGATGTATGCTATATTGTTTGTAGCCTTTATTAATTTGTAAAATGATTTTTAATATTGATCTAGATCTAGTTCACTTGTCTACACGCACAGGTTATATAAAACCACAGACACACTTTATTGATGGTGAATATGCCTGAACTATCATTCATACTGCTACTGTAGAAAGGAAAGAGATCTTCTCAGGAGACACACATATATGCAACATTTTACCTCTAAGAGCACAGCACAGTCCTTATTACATCATACTTACATTGTATGTATATCATACAAGTTTTTTGGTGATTACAAATTGTGTCCATAGCAAAAGCTTTGTTTTTTTCTCTCTCTTTTCAAAAATAAGATCCTGTATTTTGAACTCAAAAATATTGCAGTTGTCCTGCCAGGCTAATGCTTTCCAAGAGTTTATATATTAATGAAGTATTGAATTCTGGTTGTTTGTCTAAGACTTGAAGCATGGAAATGGTTCATGCTGTGCCTGCCTTCTGGGTGCTGGGAAACTGACAGGAGTTCTTCTGGCCCCTGACTGGCCTGACAAAGATACCAAGTAAATAGCAGAGAATTCAAGTCCAAGGATGTAGAGAAGCAGCTTTCTTCTGCTTCTGCACAGACACTTTCTTAATTGCTAGTTACTAAAGCTGTTGGCATCCTTCATTTGCGTCTGATTCAATTGCTTCTGAGAAGTCCTTCATTGCGTACAGCCTTGGATGTGGTCAAATCCTGTAGAGTCAGTAATCTATATGAAGTCATTAACATTTAGAGTCTGTTTGTAATAGGGAGGGGTTGTCTGTCTTCATGTACTGTGTGCATGGATGACCCGATGTCTCATAGCCTTTTCATAACCACACTAACTCCATTCTCCTCTAATTTTTTATGACAATGAATATGTCTGAGCTATAACTTGCTTTGTTAATGTGCAAAGAAGAGATGGCTTTTCATCAGGCATCTGCTAGATAACATTTTGCATGTCAGCAAACCACTTTGCTTATTCACATACACATGCAAGAAAACTTGATTTGAATTCAATCAAATCCTCAGCATGTCTTGTTTTCTTCAGAAAATTAAAAACAAAAGCTACCCCTAGAAGAAAAAAAAGTGAAAACAAAAGCCTTAGCTATTTCAGAGCTGACAGTCTCCTCTACATCATTAGTGGCATGTCTTACATCATTAACTTTGCGGAAGAAATATGGCAAATTGTAGTGCCCATTATTCCCTTCACTGGACTGGGTGTTGAAAAAGAGATTTCCTATGTCCTTCCCAATTGTGGACATAACCCACTGGAGACAGGAAATTAGTAAACTAATTAGTAAGCTAATTAGTAAACCTCTGTGATTGTCATACTTTGCAAAGATGTCATGAAAGGTGATCCTGGAAAGTAACTTTATGGTTTAACCTATCTAAGCTGGGGAGCATTTTAAGACTCTCAAATAAAAGGAGGTACTGTCTATTTCTCAAGCTATAAATTATGGACAGCCCTGTTATATATGAGGTGTGTTCATTTTCATAAGATAGATTTCGTTTTATGCACAGGAAACTAGATATTATAGCATCCATTTTGTTGTTAGTAATTTGAAGTTGGGAGAAATCCAATAGAATGCAGAGCCAGTAGCTAGAAGGATAGGAATAAGAGCTATGCAGTATTGAAGCTAACTCCTCCTCCCTTCTTGCTGTTTCCCCTCTACCCAATTTATAGCATAGATGTACCTAGAAGTCTTGGTTTTGAAGCTCCTGGTAAAATTTCCATGGTAGAATATTACCTCCCTTAACATGACTCTGCAGGATTGAAGATCATCAAGAAGTTGCTGCAGTATGTTTTCCCTACAAATGAAATCCATGTGTTTCCTTAGCACCGCAGGTCCCAAAGTCAAACGAGGTCACTGAGGTCACTATTCTTGAAACAGTGACCGAAAATAAGGGAAAGCTTTTGGCTTAATGATTCACAACCCCTGCTGTACCCATACTGTCTCCAAGTGTCCACATTGCCTCTTAAAACATCATTTCATTCCAGAGAGCCATCATTCATGTTTATTGTGCTTCTCACTCTCTATTTTTTATTTTTCTTTCATTCCACACCTCCTATTCTTTCAAATGAACACCTTGTTAGACATGGAAATTAAGGTGATGTTTTGTAGTTTGAGGGCATGTAGGGCCCCTTGCCCAGTGAACTCTTCTTACTGATAGTGGGTTCTCAATCTTCTGATTGTGGTTGGGGTTATTCCTAGTCAAGCATTGGGATGGAATACAAGTGAGAAAACAGGTCTTCCATAAAGAACTTTATTTCCTGAGTTTTAACATTAATGAATCTACAATTAAAATAGGCCATTTAGTGAAGAAGAAAACCTTGACCTTTAGAATCAGATGTAGTTTCTGGCAGTCCCTTAGGAGGACCAACAATATGAACTAAGTAGTACCCTCAGAGCTCCCAGGGACTAAACCACCAACCAAGGAGTATACATGGTGGGACTAGCACCAGGAACATATGCATAGAAGAGGATGGCTAAGTCGGTCATCAATGGGAGGAGAGGCCCTTTGTTCTGTGAAGGTTCTAAGCCCCAGTGTAGGGGAATGCCAAGGCCAGTAAGCAGGAGAATGTAGAGTGGTGAGCAGGGGGAGGATGGAGGGGAAGTGTATAGGGGTTGGGTTTTTTTGTTTTGTTTTGTTTTGTTTTATTTTTATTTTTTTCTTTTTTTTCAGGGAGGAAACTGGGAAAAGAGATATCATATGACATGTGAATAAAGAAAATATCTAATAAAAATAAATTAAAAATGAATAAAAAGAATCAGATGCAGATTTAATTTCAAATTAAAACCAATCTACTAGTGAATAATAATTTTGTATTTCTTGGCAAGATACTAACTCATTGAGCATCTTTGCCTACCTTCCAAGTGGAAATGGCATATTAATGCTTGTATAGATGGCTAGAAGGATTGAAGTTTATATATGTGAAGCTCTTGGCATGATGCCCCAACATATGGTATGGCTTTATCACCTGGCCGGTATTGCAGTTATCACTCTTGTTGCATAAAAAGGAATAATATGCACTACATTGCAAGAAGTCCCATTTTTTATCCTTTGACTTTTTTCTTTTTTTATTAGATATTTTCTTTATTTACATGTCGTATTTCCCAGTTTCCCCTCCAAAGGGGGGAAAACAACAACAACAACAACAACAACAACAACAACAACAACAAACCCCTGTTCCCTCCCCATCCCCCTGCTTGCCACCGCACCCTCTCCTGCTTACTGGCCCTGGCATTCCCCTACACTGGGGCACAGAACCTTCACAGGGCCAAGGGCCTCTCCTACCATTGATGACCGACTTGGCCATCCTCTACTATACACATGCTGCCGGAGCAATCAGTATTCCTTGGTTGGTGGTTTAGTCCCTGGGAGCTCTGAGGGTACTAGTTAGTTCATATTGCTGTTCGTCTTAAGGGGCTGCAAACTTTCAGCCCCTTCTGTCTTTTCTCTAGCTCCTTCAACTGGGGATCCTGTACTCAGTTCAAAGGATGGCTGTGAGCCTCTACTTCTGTATTAGTTGGGTACTGTCAGAGCCTCTCAGGAGACAGCTATATCAGACTGGCTTGTCCTTCCTTCAGTCTCTGCTCCATAGTTAGTCTCTGCAACTCCTTCCATGGATATTTTGTTTCCCCTTTTAAAAAGGATGAAGTGTCCACATTTAGGTCTTCCTTCTTCTTTAGTTTCTTGTGGTTTGTGGATTGTACTTCGTGTTTTCCGAACTTCTGGGCTAATAACTACTTATCAGAGAGTGCATACCATGTGTGTTCTTTTGTGATTGGTTTGCCTCACTCAGGATGGTATTCTCCAGATCCATCCATTTCCCTAAGAATTTCATAAATTCATTGTTTTTAATAGCTGAGTAGTACTCCATCGTGTAGATGTACTACAATTTCTGTATCCCACTTTCTCCCAACCTATTCAATATTGTACTTTAAGTCCTAGCCAGAGCAATTAGACAACAAAAGGAGATCAAAGAGATATGAATTAGAAAGGAAAAAGTCAAATTATCACTATTTGCTGATGATATTATAGTATACTTAAGTGACCCCAAAAGTACCACCAGAGAGTTCCTAAACCTAATAAACAACTTCAGCAAAGTAGCTGGATATAAAATTAACTGAAGCAAAACAGTGGCCTTCCTCTACACAAAGGATTAACAGGCAGAGAACGAAATTAGGGAAACAGCACCCTTCACAATACAAATAATATAAAATACCTCAGTGTAACTCTAACTAAGCAAGTAAAAGATCTGTTTGACAAGAACTTCAAGTCTCTGAAGAAGGAAATTCAAGATCTCAGAAGATGGAAAGATCTCCCATGCTCATGGATTGGCAGGATTAATATAGTAAAAATGGCCATCTTACCGAAGGCAATCTACAGATTCAATCCAATCCCCATCAAAATTCCAACTCAATTCTTCTTAGGCATTTGCAAATTCATCTGGAATAACAAAAAACCTAGGATAGGGAAAACTATTCTCAACAATAAAGGAACCTCTGGTGGACTCACCATCCCTGACCTTAAGCTGTACTACAGAGCAATTGTGATAAAAACTGCATGGTGTTGGTACAGTGACAGGCAGGTATATCAATAGAATATAATTGAAGATCCAGAAATGAACCTAAGCACCTATGGTCACTTGATATTTGACAAAGGAGCTAAAACCATACAGTGAAAAAAAGACAGCATTTTCAACAAATGGTGCTGGTACAACTGGCGGTTAGCATGTAGAAGAATGCAAATTGATTCATTTCTATCTCCTTGTACAAAGCTCAAGTCCAAGTGGATCAAGGACCTCCACATCAAACCAGATACACTGAAACTAATAGAAAAGAAAGTGGGGAAGTGCCTCGAGCACATAGGCACAGGGGAAATTTTCCTGAACAGAACGCCAATAGCTTATGCTCTAAGATCAAGAATTGACAAATGGGACCTCATAAAGTTGCAAAGCTTCTGGAAGGCAAAAGACACTATCAATAGGATAAAATGGCAACCAACAAGTTGGGAAAAGATCTTTACCAATCCTATATCTGATAGAGGGCTAATATCCAATGTATACAAAGAACTCAAGAAGTTAAACTCCAGAGACCAAATAACCCTATTAAAAAATGGGGTACAGAACTAAACAAAGAATTCTCAACTGAGGAATACTGAATGGCTGAGAAGCACCTAAAGAAATGTTCAACATCCTTAGTCATCAGGGAAATGCAAATCAAAACAACCCTGAGATTCCACCTCACACCAGTCAGAATGGCTAGGATAAAAAACTCAGGTGACAGCAGATGCTGGAGAGGTTGTGGAGAAAGAGGAACATTTCTTCATTGCTGGTGGGACTGCAACCTGGTAAAACCACTCTGGAAATTTGTTTGGCAGTTCTTCCGGAAACTGGACATAATTCTACCAGTGGACCCCTTTGACTTTTGAGGCATTTGTCTTTGTTGTTCCAAGTGTAAGAGGAACTCTGCAGTACTATTCCTCTTCAGAAAAGTTTTCATTTGCATCAGATGCCAAGAATCAGTATGGCTAGTGATCTATGTTGCTTTTTAATATATGGATAAAATCCCTACTCTGTGTGATGTGATAATCTCCCATATCAACCCAAAACAACCTTCCAGGTTTCTACTAACTATACAATGAAAGCATGGCATAAGTAACTTGCATTATGCTTCTCCTGCATGGAAAATCTAGGGGTGCTTCCATATGTCAGATAATGGAGTTAAGGCAGCACACAGTACATTGAAGCTGGGTCATTAAACTCTGCACCTCATGCTCTGGAGCTGTATATATTAAAGCTATTACCTGTTTCCAAGGAGGAAGTTACAAAAGCTATTTTGGTTTCTTTTCAAATGTAGAAATTTCCTATAATAAGTTACCGTCTCAGTAAATTCACTAATAAGACCCCCATTCCTAAACTGGCCAGCATGGAAAGAGCACTTTCAATGTGTAATCAACACCCAGCCTGGCTCCCAAATAAGTCCTGTATCCTTAAAACGTTACAGTGCACCCATCATTAACTATGTTACCAGATATCTACATAATGGTGAAATGGAAAGCAATGTCACTGTGACCAGGTCTTTAAGGGAGTAGAATTAAGCTTAGTATGTGTTGTCTTTCATTCTCTTTAATTGCCAACTTATGCTGTCTTTTCAGAGAGAGAGAGAGAGAGAGAGAGAGAGAGAGAGAGAGAGAGAGAGAGAGAGAGAAGATATATACTGTAGCATTAGTTTAAACACTCTTTCACCACACATTTGTGATTCTTTTAAAATAGCTAAATCAATGTGGAGCTCCTCTCTTGGTGTTCTGTATAGAAAAATAAAGAACACTAGATTGCTCTTTGTTGTTTCACAAGACAATTGTGAAGTTCCATACAT
Organism: Montemys delectorum; assembly: GCA_019843815.1. Taxonomy (NCBI): domain Eukaryota; kingdom Metazoa; phylum Chordata; class Mammalia; order Rodentia; family Muridae; genus Montemys; species Montemys delectorum. The sequence continues at coordinate 10,325 of JADRCD010177064.1, forward strand.
CAACTGTTCAGTTAACATTATAAATCAAAAAGGAAAGCAGTTAATTTTTCCACTTCCCAATACTGTCCACTCGGACTTAGGCGTCAGTGTGGCTTGGCCCTGGATTACAGGTTACACAGCAAGCAAACACATGTCATTTGTAACTCACTGTTAGGAGACAATGTCATCTTTATGATTTGCACCTCTGATTTTCACACCAGTTTACTTGTAATCTTGATTGCAGCTGCAAAAACAAACAAAAACAAAAAAACAAAACAAAAACAACAATAACAAAAAACATTCTTTTGCCCCTCCCCCAATAGCCAATACTTAGTAGGGTTTGAAACATAGTGGGTACCAAATACTAGTAGTTTTATTATTATGAAAGGTTTTTTTATTACATTGATTGTTACTATTCAGTTTATATCCCATATAAATTTATTTACTACCAATTTAGGTACAGAAAGTTTTGTACATAAAACATTTCCATGATCTGTCCTAAAACTATGATTTAGGGTTTTAATCATTAATATACCTCAAGCAGATAAGGTAACATTCATTTTGTAAGATTGATAAAGGTGATTTAGAAGCAATTTAGGGCCAGGTAGTGGTGGTGTATGCCTTTAATCCCAGCACTTGGGAGGTAGAGGCAGGCAGATATCTAAGTTCGAGGCCAGCCTGGTCTACAGAGTGAGTTCCAAGACAGCCAGGGCTACACAGAGAAATCCTGTCTCAAAAAAAAAAAAAAAAAAAACAGAAGTAATTTGGGATCAAAATATAACATATTAAGTTTGTATTGTCAAAAAAAGTAATCAAAATATCTTTACACACATACACACACCCCACATACTACCACATGGGGAATTTCATTCTTAACCAAAAAATAATAATAATAACATTATTTCCTCTAATAACTTCTTATTTAACAAGCTCACATAGTCTTGATTAGAACCTAGTAATTTTCCTATTAAGTACAAATTTTTGAATGAATGCAGTCCTCATATGCAACAAAGTGACCCAAATCACCCAGCTCAGCAAAATGGAATATGACCAGAATTTCTATCCAGGAAAGCTGACCGTCGAGCCTTTTAAATTGTGTTCCCTCAATAATAATTTTCTATGGAGGTTAGGTCAGGACCAGGCAGCATGCAGGGAAGTGCTGAGTCTGCTCTGTGTCAGAATCTCTGGCTGCCTTGCAAACATGCAGTTTCCAGGGTCTGAGCTAGATTAAGAATGAATTCAGGGTAAGAATGTGGTTCATTAGCTGTGATAATTTGGAAAAGCATTCATCTCAAAGAAAGAGTAACTTATAAAGTCCTCTTCTTCAAACTTGATACAAGAATTACAAACGTCAGGCAAATCATTCAGTCTCACTCTTTGTTGTTCTCTTACAAGCCCCTTTCCAATTTAATTGTCTATGTTTCTTTTGGGTATATAAGTACTTTTGAAATATATAAGCTGCTCTGAAAACCATAGTATAGTGTAAAGACCATTGTTCATTCAATCAGTTGGTGAATGACTTTATGGATAGACCATCTTAATACCTACATGATTTCTTAAAAGAATGTAACCTGTTCTCTGTGGGCTGAGAATAAAATCAATCACTCAAGTCAAAAAAAAGAACGAATTCAGGAAAAAAAAATTAAGAATCCTATTTCCAGAGATTAGGGAGAAGGAAAATTTGGAAGGATATTATACAAGAGAGTTAAAAGTATCTAATATTGAGCTTTTATTGACAGTATACTATGGGATGAATCACGTTGTAAACACTTTGTGTTGAGTAATGTGAGGAGTAAAACTCCTCAATCGAAGTCTTCACTTTCTATATGAGACTGATGTATAAGAAGGTGGGATAATTAGCTGAAGAATGTGTAGTCAAGTGACAGAAACTATGAGTCAGACCAGGGGAGCTGGATTCCAGGTCCAGCCAATTAAGCACTACCCTATGGTGCTAAACTGAGAGACTATATAGAAAGGCTGTCTGATCGTGTTATCCTCCACTTCTTCAGTCCACCATCGTTTTGGTTCACTAATTCTGTTTCCTCAGAGAGGAAGTTGAAGAGAAGTAAAACCTCTCAGAACAGGAAAAAAAAAAACAAAACAAAACACCTCATTTGTTAACTTTCATGAAAGGCAAAGAGCCCATCAAAGCGATCGTCAGTCAGGGGATGATTAGGAAGAATACAGACAAGGAGTTTGGTGATTGGTTGGGAAAGATTTCCAACTGGATCCAAGAATGGCATGTAGTATATAAGAAATGATGTTTAACTGGGCCATAGTGGCACATGCCTTTAATCCCAGCACTTGAGAGGCAGAGGCAGGTTGATTTCTGAATTCAAGGGCAGCCTGGTCTACAGAGTGAGTTCCAGGACAGCCAGGGCTATTCAGAGAAACCCTGTCTCGAAAAACCAAAACAAAAAAATTGGTGTTTAATACTGGGTAGAGGTGGCATACCCCTTTAATCCCAGCACTCAGGAAGTAGAGGCAGGTGGATCTCTGTGAATCTGAAGGTAGCCTGGTTACAGAGCTAGTTCCAGGACAGCCAAAGCTATGCAAAGAAACCCTGTCATATTGCTGTTTGTCCTAAGGGGCTGCAAACCCTTCAGCTCCCTGAATCCTTTCTCTAGCTCCTTCATTGGGAACCCTGTACTCAGTCCAATGGATGGCTGTGAGCCTCTACTTCTGTATTAGTCAGGTACTGTGAGAGCCTCAGGAGACAGCTATATTAGGCTCCTGTCAGCCAGCACTTGCTGGCATCCACAATAGTATCTGGATTTGATGATTGAATATGGGAAGGATTCCCAGGTAGAACAGTCTCTGGATTGTCCTTATTTCAGTCTCTGTTCCATAGTTTGTCTCTGCAACTCCTTCCATGGGCATTTTTTCCCTCTTTTAAGAAGGAACTAAGTATCCACATTTTGGTCTTCCTTCTTCTTGAGTTTCTTGTGGTTTGTGGATTGTACTTTGTGTATTTCGATCTTCTGGGCTAATATCCACTTATCAGAAAGTGAATACCATGTGTGTTCTTTTGTGACTGGGTTACTTCACTCAGGATGATATTCTTCAGATCCATCCATTTCCCTAAGAATTTTATAAATTCATTGTTTTTGATAGCTGAAAAGTACTCCATTGTGTAGATGTACCACATTTTCTGTACCCATTCCTCTGTGGAAGGACATCCAGGTTGTTTCCAGTTTTTGACTATTATAAATAAGGCTGCTATGAACATAGTGGAGCATACGTCCTTATTACATGTTGGAGCATCTTCTGGGTATATATGCCCAGGAGTGGTATAGCTGGGTCCTCTGGTAGTATTATGTCCAATTTCTGGAGGAACCACCAAAGAAATTTCCAGAGTGGTTGTACCAGATTGCAATCCTACCAGCAATGAAGGAGTGTTCCTCATTCTCCACAACCTCTCCAGCATCTGCTGTCACCTGAGTTTTTTATCCTAGCCATTCTGACTGGTGTGAGGTAGAATCTCAGGGTTGTTTTGATTTGCATTTCTCTAACACTAAGGATGTTGAACATTTCTTTAGGTACTTCTCAGCCATTCAATATTCGTCAATTGAAAATTCTTTGTTTAGCTCTGTACTCCATTTTTAATAGGGTTATTTGGTTCTCTGGAGTCTAACTTCTTGAGTTCTTTGTATATATTGGGTATTAGTCCTCTATCGTATATATAGGATTGGTAAAGATCTTTTCCCAATTTGTTGGTTACCGTTTTGTCCTATTGACAGTGTCTTTTGCCTTCCAGAAACTTTGTAATTTTATGAGGTCCCATTTGTCAATTCTTGATCTTAGAGCATAAGCTATTGGTGTTCTGTTCAGGAAATTTTCCCCCATGCCCATGTGCTCAAGGCTCTTCCTCACTTTCTTTTCTATTAGTTTTAATGTATCTAAAACTAATTTATGTGGAGGTCCTTGATCCACTTGGACTTGAGCTTTGTACAAGGAGATAGGAATGGATTGATTTGCATTCTTCTACATGCTAACCACCAGTTTAGCCAGCACCATTTGTTAAAAATGCTGTCTTTTTTCCACTGTATGGTTTTAGCTTCTTTGTCAAAGATCAAGTGACCATAGGTGTGTGGGTTCATTTCTGGGACTTCAATTCTATTCCATTGATCTACCTGCCTGTTACTGTACCAATACCATGCAGTTTTTATTACAATTGCTCTGTTGTACAGCTTAAGGTCCAGGATTGTGATTGTACCAGAAGTTCTTTTATTGTTGAGTACGAACAACAATATGAGCTAATTAATACTCTCACAGCTACCTGAGACTAAACCACCAACCAAAGAGTACACATGGTGGGACTAATGGCTCTAGCAGCATAAGTAGCAGAGGGTGGCCAAGTTGGCCATCAATCGAAGGAGAGGCCCTTGGCTCTGTGAAGTCTCTATGCCCTAGTGTAGGGGAATGCCAGGGCCAGAAAGTAGGAGAGGGTGGATTGGTGAGCAGGGGGAGAGAACAGGGTTTTTTTGTTGTTGTTTTATTTTTGTTTTTTATTTTATTTTATTTTTTCAGAAGGTAACCTGGGAAATGAGATATCATATAACATGTAAATAAAGAAAATATCTAATAAAAACAAATAAAAATAAACAGAGACCTACTTATTCCCTCACTCAGAAATTTAGAAATAAATAATAATGATCATAATAAAAAACCAACAAACAACAAAAACACAAAGAAAATAAAAAGTTATTTGCAAAGTAGCACACAAACGTGAACCTATGACATAACCAGTCACAAGCAACCTGGAAGTACAAAGGCAACTGTTTCTCATAAAATTTATTACCCTGAGGTCAAGAAAATCTTCATGATAAAAGTTTAAACTTGACAATACTATAAGCTAACAGTAACTACTATTTGTTGATGTATTGTTACAGAAGGCTTAATGATTACCTTAGCTTTACAAGCAAAACGTAGCCAAATGGTGACATTTTAGTGAAAAGAAGAAATATCTGGAATGTGTTGTATTGTCATTTCAAAACATAGAAAACTATGCTGCCAAAAAATCAATAAAATATAAACTATGTATAGCTGAACAATTCTTTTAAAAAATAACAGGTTAAAATGTCAAGAATGTAAGTCTTTCCCCAAAATATTAGAATCTATAATCTATTTATCACAATTTTGGTTAATTAAGGGAATTTTAATAAAGGACATAACTGACAGAATAATTATCTTGGGAAGTCAGAGAGAAGTACAGACTTGACCCTGACAGCATTCATGATGGCAAACACGAGGATCATGCACACCACAATGAGAGTTTTTCAGTAGTTCTCAGGTTTGGTATCTCTGACATAGCAAAGGAGTTTCTTGAGTTATCATCAACATTTCAAGATAAATGTACTGGGAATAATACACAACCAAGCTGGTAAAGGCTTCAAGCATTAATGAAATTAAATTGATGTAATATCAATGGTATGCTGATCAGATAATCTATGTCCTTGAGTTCATACACACACACACACACACACACACACACACACACACACACACACACACAGAGAGAGAGAGAGAGAGAGAGAGAAATTATATCTTATGATAATAAAATATGTCCCATTTGTGATGCTATGGGGTCCCTATAACATTTTATGTCCTCTGACTTTCAGTGGATGACATATTACATTAGCCTTTAAACACAGCTAGTGAAGGGCTCCTATTCTAGCACAATTATCTCACTGTCTTGAATCTTAACTGTTAATTCATCGTGAATACTTTGAGTCTGAACTTGTACCTTGCAAAAAATGGAAATGATGCCTGTTGTGTGAGGTTGTCCTCGGATTAAAAATACCTTATGACATAGTGTCTAATACAGTATATATATATATACACACTAAATGCTGCTGCCATTTCTGTTTCTCGTCATACTGGTGGTATCATTAATTATTTAATTTTATTATAAAGTTTTATATTTCTTTTCACCCTCTATCCTGGGCCAAGAATGCAACTTGACCACATCAGAAGTTAAGCAATGGTTACGACTGATGTTCTTCATTATTTACTGTTCAGTTTTTTGTTTTTTATTGAAATTGCTTATTTGTAATTTGGCAAGATTTCAAGACAATAGATTGAACAAGTACATCTTATATTGAATCAAAATGAATGCAGAGGTTAAAGCTGTTAAATCAAAGATGAAATCTCCCAAGCAGGCAAAGAAAAATTTCCATTCTAGCTCTCCAAGACAAATAACATACAAATTCCTTTGGCTTTCTATGGTGGATATTATTAAAATAGCATATATTTTTTAGGTGTTATCAGATGTTAAGATAAATCCATTGTTGAATAATGTGAGTACAATAGATATGGATATTAGCCTGAAAAAGAAACAGAGTTTTAGAAGCTTTGGGAAAAGGATATTTGTGAGATGTGCTTGAATTTATGTATGAATGCGTAGGGTGTGATCTGGAGCACAATTTGATTTGATACAGCTAGTTGACTTTGCCACTCTTGGGAACTGACAGGTGTACTCACACACTTATGCAGGCTGTGACTATGTACCCCTTCCATCTCTTAACAAACAAAGCTGATCTCTATTTTCCAGATTAGTCAAAGATGTAAGGATATTTATATATGCAATATACTCAGTCATTGAAGGATGCTCACATAATTTCCTGCTTCCAGACTCTACCCAATGTCTTCTAGATTTTCTTAAACCATGTCAACCTATATGCCTTCACTTTATCACTAGATTTTTATTTTTCTCATTTTCCATTCAATGAAGGGAGAATCTATTCATTGTTAAGTGTGACAATTCACATTTTTTGTATATGAAGATAAAATTAATAGCATGGTGGTGTGGTGAATGTTGAAGCTGTTCAGGATATTGAGTCTTGACGTTAAACCCTATTTCTGCAGGACAAAGCCTCTAGAGAGCAAAAGTTTCTTCGCATCTTTTAGCTTATGTTTTCTAATATGTTAAATTAAAAAGATTGTAGAATTGATGAAGGAAGTCATAAGCTGTTATAAAGAGCCTTAGTATTATAAAACATTGTAGGATCTCTATAGCCACCCTTTGTCACAATAAATGTGTTAAGGAAAATATTAAGAGCGATGCATAATTGGAGAGAAGAAATGGATTTTATATGTCTTTGTACATATACTAAATTTATAATCCTGCTTATATGACTAATGATTATAAATTAGGAAATATTATACCCAACAACCTTAAGTTCTGAATGCTGTAGCTGTACCTATGAGCCTGTAGGTTATTTGCGTCCTATTTAAGCATTCTCTAACCATTCAAAAAGGATATAGTATGTGTAGATCTTAAGATTTCAGTGAAGACACAGGGATCGTCATAAGTAGTGAGTCTGAATGAGGCAGAGTATGGAACAAGAAAGGATTAGTCATGACTCTCTTAGCAAGGCTACATTGAGCTTCCTGATCACTGCTACACAGTAGGACCCATCCTTTGGGTTCTGCTAGAATTTGTGCTTTGTGGCTAAGTGATTTTTTTCTTTCTTACTCCTGCAATATATTTTATTGATTGATTCAAAGATTCTGTGAAGAAAGTTTTGTTTTCTCCAAAAGATTCTCTGCTTGTTTTCCACAAAGTCCTTGTTCAGATCTTCTGCTTTGGTTGAATTCGTGTGCTTTACTAATGAGCCTGTGAATGGTCCCCCATTATGAGGGTACTTCCTTGTATGCGAGTAGGTATGGGAGTCAAGGTGCTTAGGAACCGTAGTGTGAGCAAGAGCATCTTGTGTGGCTTTTAAGGGGGATTTTTAAGAGGGTACCTACTGTCATAGCCAGGGCCCCATTTGATTTAGAGTACCTTTTATGCAGTCCCACATAGGGAAAGCTATAACTTTTTCATCAATATTACAGCTACTTTGTAACTTTTGAAACATTTTAGGGATGGTTTCCACTTCAACGGTCATCCATGTGGCTGTCTTACAGTTTTCATAGCTTGACCTCCTCATTGCTCAGTTGTTGAGGCCACTACCATTCTTCTGCATGTCATTATGGTTACTGAAGCAGCTCTCCTGTCTCTGTTGCTTCTCCCTTAATGTACTCTCTGCTCACAAAAGAGAACGCAGAAAAGAATGCTTACGAGCATTTGGCCCCAGTGTAGCAACTTGAAGAGAAGACTTTAAGGTAGTGTATTCCAGAACCACTGAGTGAGCCTGAGAAGACTTTCTATACAGCTTAAGAAGTGTTTGAAGCAATCATGGCCCTTTGTCTGAACCATGTCTGTCTGTCTGTCTGTTTGTTTGTTTGTTTTACCAATCACATCCTTGCCTCTCAGCAGCAGTCAGTGGTCCTTCATGTAGAGTGCTAGGGGAGGTGCTTCTTCTCTGGCCATGATGGAAATAGTTATGGCATCATCTAGATTTCATCCAAGATTATGACAGAAAAGAGTCTGATGCAAACAGTTTCAAACAGCTCTGGCTGAGGGTGTTGCTTCATGACCAAGTAAATCAGCTGTAATCTTTGCAGAGATGTCTCAAGGCGCTCCTGGAGTATTGAAGATGTTTGATGCTGGCAAACAAGTAGACCATTTGACTGTTTGACAAACAGGATTTTCATTCATGACAGACATCCAGGACAATAACAGAGATTCCAATAATTGCTGCATAGGAAGCCAAATTGCTGCCACCCCAACATCATTGCTTATATACAGAAAGCTGGATATTAGAAGGATTGCTTATAATATAAAAAAAAACCTTGCCATTAAAACTAACAGCGTTTTACCCAATTCTAACAGTGCTTTGCTAATGCTTAACCCCTCCCAGTGCCCCAGAGAAAGGCGAGTCCCCCTTATGTGTCTGACTTTTACTTTAGAAAAGTCTGTGTGAATTACAATACAGTACCTTGCCAGTAGTTAAGTGAGAAAAGTAGCTATTTTGGAGAGATGGTTCTTCTTATTTAGAAGGAAGTTTAAAATACTCTCATACATCCAGCAGCAATCCAAAAGGCTAACAGCAGTCCAAACTAGGAACCTTAAAATTAGTTATCAAAGCATTTCAATATTTATCTCTGAAAATGGATTAGCCATACTACAAGAATGATGTGGACTTGGACTTGTCTCTAGTGCTAGACATATTCATTCAGGAGAAGCTGGATATCTTCAAACACAAATCTGAATACACTGTCACCTCACTGATTATTGTTCCCTTAGCACCATTCGTAACATGGGATCAAATCTGCATGCTACTTTTTTGTCCCCTCCTCTAGAGTTTCACTCTTTTCTCCAATGAGCACTCTTTCATTTCTAGGTCAGATTACTTTAGAACAAGGAGATTCAAAAGAAAATTGTATTCATACTATGTTTTCTTCAAGCATGAGGAAATAACCTATTCAACACATATTACTTTAAGGGTTAGAGCTACTTCAGTGAAATGATGGATGAGCACTAGTTTGGTTTTATCTTAAAAAGGAAGAGAAAAATTGATAGAATTCTCACAGTGAGTGCTGTACTTGTCCATGAAGCTAAGCTTTTGATAAAATGGGTTTGGTTGTTGTTGTTGGGTTTTTTGTTTGTTTGTTTGTTTGTTTTGTTTTGTTTTGTTGAGACAGGGTTTCCCTGTATAGCCCTGGCTGTCCTGGAACTCACTCTGTAGACCAGGTTGGCCTCGAACTCACAGAAATCTGCCTGTCTCTGCCTCCAAAGTACTGGGATTAAAGGCTTGTGTCACCACTTTGGAGGAGGGGACAAAAAAGTGGACAAAAGTGCCCAACTGGGTTTGGTTTTTTATGCTTGAGGTCTGGTATAAATATTTTGACACAATAAACTTCCATTCAGTATTTTGATATTCAAGTCTGATGGCAGACAAGATCTCACACAAAACTGTTGAGTATGAAAAATGTGTCCCTTTTACTGATAAATGTGGTAGTGGGCACGAGGGTATGGCAAATCAAGCTTATTGAATACATACTGTAGTAGAGCCTTTATCCTTCATTTTACTTACTTTTCATATCAACCTATAGAGCATAGCTCTATTCAAAATTTCACAAGACAAAAATGTATCAGAGAAATAAAATTTCTTGTCCAAAATTACGTAGGTAAGAAGTACCAGGTCCAAATTATATGCACACCTGTGTTCCCCACTTCTATCATCCTTCTTCTGTGACATGGTGTTTGAAGGAGTTCCGATGTTCCTGGACACTCCTTTCAATTTTTCATTTTTAGGGAAAGTTATCTTGTTTCATTATCTTCCTCCTCCTGCTTCTCCTCCTCCTCATCATCATCAACATCACCATTTTATGTGTGTTGAGGAAGTGTTGGTAAAAAAAGGCATGGCATCTTGTCACACAAACTTGAACTGGAATTGTTATATGACATGAGTTCTCTTATTGGCTGCTTTATGGCTCCTGTTCATCAGTATAATGGATCTACATAGACATTGCCCTGGAAACCATTCAATAGATAACAAAGGAGTATTAGTAAAGTTATCTTGCCATTGGAGGTTTTCTGTTTGAATTCTATCTTTTCTCTATTGCAAACTGTTCATTCTTTTTGAAATTATATAACAGGGCAGGAGGGTCAAGAAGTTCGACTATCCTGCATCCACTCTGCTTAACAACCTTTCACTTTCATTCACTTGCTAGACAAACCTTCAAAGATAGATTGACTGTGTCTTGTGGACTAATTACCAATTTAAGCCTGAAAGAGACATAAATGAAAAATAATTTGACTCCACAAGGAATTCTTTGCAGGTTTCAGCTTCATTAGAATTCTCATTTTCTACACTTCTACTCTAATAAAATAGATAAAACAAAAAAAATGTGTGGTTTTGTCTTAGAAATCCATCTAGAACCAATCAGAATCCTGTAGCAGACAAGCAAATGATATAGTCATTCTTAAAGATTGACATTCAGTTTCAGATAAAGAAAGGCTCATGACTGTGATTGGTAAATGGGTAAGACTGAGTAGACAGACAGATTGACATGGGAGCAAAAGAGCTTTATGTGCTCACTCTACAAGCAATGCTAGAGTTTGCAGAACCCAGACACTGGAAATAAATATGCTGAAGTGGATTTTAATGGAAGAACATTTCAAAATACAGCATTCAGTGAAGAAAAGCAGATTAGACAGTGTGAATGGGATCAGATTATCCCTAAGGAAATAAATGAATCAAGACTATTCTGGAATGACAAATAATGAATTTGTTTTTCAAGCCAATCTTTATAATTACATTCTGGAAACAGTTACCACAGATAAACAGGCATGACATAGTTAGTACTATGACAGATGGTATTAAGAAAGTAAATGCCTTTGGGTGTGTTGGCACATACCTCTTATCTCAGCACTCAGGAGGCAGAAGGAGATGCCTCTTTATGAGATCAGGGCTAACGAGTCTACTTAGAAGGTTTGAGACCAACCAAAGCTACATTGTGAGACCCTGTCTCAAAAAAGTGATAAAGGAAAAAATGTGAGGTCTAATGTAACAACACTAACAAAACAAAGCAACAACCACATATATGTAGGCTTACAATAAGACTATGGGAAGAAGCAATCATAATAGCTCTATATAAAAAATAAATCTTGAACATAACCTCAGAAAGCAGAAGAAGAATAAAATAACTTCCCCAAAACAGGTTTCATTATTTTTTATTGTGTGTGTG
>JADRCD010177066.1:0-20087 GCA_019843815.1 Montemys delectorum
AGCTCCATAGAACCTTTCTCTAACTCCTTCATTGGGGACAGTGTACTCAGTTCAATGAATGGCTGTGAGCCTCTACATCTGTATTAGTCAGGTATTGTCAGAGCCTTATGGAGATAGCTATGTGCTTGTCCTTCCTTCCATCTCTGCTCCATAGTTAACCTCTGCCACTCCTTCTGTGGGTGTTTGATTCCCCTTTTTAAGAAGGAATGAAATGTCTACCTTTTAGTCTTCCTTCATCTAAAGTTTCTTGTGGTTTGTGGGGCGCTCTTCCTGTATTCCAAACTTCTGGGCTAATAACCACTTATCAAAGAATGCATACCATGTGTGATCTTTTGTGATTGGGTTACCTCACTCAGGATGATACTCTACAGATCCATTCATTTCCCATTGCTATAAATTTAACTGCACGTATTTTCTATTGCTTAAGGTAAAGGAAGCAATGATACAAAGACTATAGTCAAAAATGAGACCTTATATGCACTTAACCTCAAGTCCTAATGGCACACAATGGTGCTAGCAATGACATTTATAGCCTATTCACCAAAGTCTAGAGGCATTAAGAAATTTGTGGTGTTGGATTTGGAGGCATATGCCTTTTATCTCAGGACCTAGAAGGCAGAGGTAGGCTGCTGATCTCTGTGAGTTCAGGGCTAGTTTGCTCTACTATGTGATTTAAAGGGCAACCAGGTTGTTATATAGAGAAACCCTGTTTAGTGGCTATATTACATCCATTCCCATCAGCAATGAAAACGTGCTCCCCATTCTCAAAGTTCTTGTCAACATGTGCTGTCATTTGTGTTTCTGATATTAACTATTCTTACAGGTATAAAATGGAATTTCAAGTAGTTTTCACTTTCCTTTTCCTTATGGTTAAGGACATTAAACAATTTATTTAAGTATTTCTTGACCACTGAATTCCTCTGTTGAGAATTTCCTGTTTGAGTCTGTACCTCATTTTTTTTCATTTCAGAGTTTTATTGTGTTGCACTGAAGGAACAGTAGGTCAGTTACATAGTTCTCTCATTCATTTTTGAAAATCTAAAGCAAATTCTTAACATCTTGACCAGTGGATTAGAACAGTAAGATCTAATATAACCAATTTTTTAGTAAATAATGTCTTACAAATAAAAGTCCATTTAGAATAGCTTTAAGCACATTATTCACAAGTAATTCAGCATGTTTATATCACCTATGCTTAAGAATTAAAGCAAGTGTATTCCTCTGGTGGAATGAGGGAGATCCCTCTCAGACAATACATAGGGATAATATTCAAGTCGACAGGGAATGAGATCCCACTCTTCTTACTGTTGTCCATATATAATCATCTACAGTGATAAGTAGGGAACCTACATGATGTTTCCCACAAGTCAGATATACACTTTCAGCTCACCAAAAGCATCTTATATCTACAGCTAACTTAAATTTAGATGGCATTTCAATAAAACCAAAAGGAGCCCAAGTCCTCTAAACAAAGCCACCAAAGGACTGAGGGCAGTCAGTAATTAATGCAATCCCTTGGAGGGGTATGGCTGTTCCTTAAGAGTGCACATTCAACCTGTCGACACCAGAGGTAATCATGTTATATTAACTTATCCCTAATTCCATTTAAATTCTTTATCCAAGTTGAAGATATGAAAACAGTATTTCAGCAAAAAAAAATGTGGAAACATTTAAAAAAATAAGAAGTCATTTTTTTTTTTAACGTAACTGCTCAGATTCCATAGGGTACTCTTGGAAACTGGACCTTGCTCGATAGAATCCCTTTATTGATGGTGTTTTGCATTCACTTAACTGGACTGATCCTTCTGTGTTGTTCTAAGAGGTCACTAAAACACAGATCGTGCTGTATAGATATTAAAAAAAAAATCTAGAAGGTAAAAAGCTAGTTTGCACCATCCTTCCTTCTGGCAGTAGGTTAGAATGTCTGCATTCACGATGGCATTGGGTCATAGAGGCCAGTGGCACTCATCACAGGTCTACTAATATTCCTCCAAATATGGTACGCCTAAAGTGACATATTGAGGCCCAGTGTAAGCCAATCCGTTGCACAGAGAAACATGACACAGAAGGAAGCACAGATGAGCTACTCTGGAAGCACAAGAGGATCCCGGGTATTACCCTGGTCTGTAGGGTTGTCTTCAGCTCATCAAATGCTATGATGTGCCAGATGGCAAAGAAGCTGAGCACAGTGGTGAGCGGCAGTGCCAGCATATAGCAGAAGGCCATGAACGCCGTGGCTGGGAGGAGCTGCCCAGCATGCTGGGGCCAGCCGAGAAAGTCTGTATCTCATTTTTTTAATTGGGTTATTTTGTTTGTTGATTTCTAGTTTCTTGAGTTCTTTATATATTTGCGATGCTAGCCCCCTGTCAGATGTGGAGATGGTGAAAATCTTTTACAGTTTTGAAGGATGATGTCTTGTCCTATTGATAGTATTCTTTGCCTTATAGAAGTTTCTCAGTTTCATGTGGTCCCACTTATTGATTGTTGTTCTTTATTTTCATTTATTTACATTTCAATTGATATCCCCTTTCCCAGTTTCCCCTCTGCAAACCCCTTATCCTACCCCTACCCCCTTACACTGCTTCTATGAGGGTACTCCCCCACCTACCTACCCATGCCTACCTCACTGCCCTAACATTCCTCTACACTGGGGCATCAAGCCTTCATAGGACCAAGGGCTTCCCCTCTTGCTGATGCCAGATAAGGCTACTTCAGCTCCTTTAGTCCTTCTCCTAACTCTTCCGTTGGGGTCCCTGTGCTCAGTCCAATGGTTGGCTTGCGAACCTCCACATCTGTATTGGTTAGGATCTGGCAGAGCCTCTCAGGAGACAGCTGTATCAGGCTCCTGTCAGCAAGCACTTCTGGGCATCTGCAATAGTATCTGGGTTTGGTGTCTGCATGTGGGATGGATCCCCAGGTGGGGTAGTCTCTGGATGACCTTTTCTTCCATCTTTGTCCCTATATTTCCTTTAGACAGGGGCAATTCTAGGTTAAAATTTTGGAGATGAGTTGGTGGCTATACCTAACCTCTGGATATGGTCTTGACAGGTTATTTATCCCCTATGTGGAGTATTTCAACTACTGCCATCACTATGTGGTCATGGGATGTTCCTTTCCTGACATCTAGGACTTTCTGGTTACCCCCAGATCCCCATTCCTAATTGCTACAGAACTCTGATCAATTTCCTGACTCTGTACATCTCCTCCATCTCCTTCCATACCTGATTCTTCCCCTTTCCCTTCTCCCCCTCTTGTCTCCCTCCCAAGTCCCTCCAACTCTCTACTTCCCTTGATTATTTTGTTCTGCCTTCTAAGTAGAACTGAAGCATCCACTCTTTGGTCTTCCTTCCTCTTGAGCTTCATGTAGACTGTGAGTTGTATCATGAGTATTCCACGCTCTTTGCCTAATATCCACTTGTAAATGAGTACATACCATGTATGTTCATTTGTAACAGAGTTACCTCATTCAGCATGATTGTTGTTCTTAATGCCTGTACTATCTGTGTCCTCTTCAGAATGTTTTCTCCTATTCTAATAAGTTCAAGGCAATTAGAAGGCCATTTTCTTCTCTTCCAGGTTCAGTACACTTGGTTTTGTGTTGAGGTCTTAGATCCAGTTGAACTTGAGTTTTGTTCAGGGTAATAGAGATCAATTTGAATTATTCTCCATACTGACATCCAGTTAGACCAGCACCATTTGTTGAAGATGCTTTCTCTTCCTCATTGTGTCTTTCTGGTTTCTTTTTCAAAAGTCAAGTGACATAGGCTTGTGGATTTACTTCTGGGCCTTTGATTAGATGTCATCTATCAATCCACCTCTTATTATTCCTATACTATGCTACATTTATTACTATAGTTCCAATAGCAAACCTTGAAATCATTATATTTTAAAACATGTAACATATGGTATTGAACTAGTTTTCTAGAATTTAGGTATGTTCTACTGTTCATTGCTCTTGTTTGCATTCTACTGGTAGAATTTTTTTGTAAAAATGAGTTTGGGAAGCTGAACAAACTCCACAACAGTTTCAGGACTATTATAAACATCAGGGGCAAGGAAACATCTTATCCAAATTTGGGACTGCTACCTTCCTATGGCGCCTGAAGCTCAACTGTGGACTTACACGCTTCCATTAAGAATTTGCGTATCATTATCACAAACTAAACCAGCATTACCATGTATTTTTATCCAATCCCAAAGCAGCTTTACTATATCTTAAGATAAACATCTGAAATACATATCTCTATCAGTATATCAAGGTACTGATTCTTATATATCCCTCATGGATATTTATGTAATGATTCAATGCAACATTATTGCAACAACATATTTTCCAGTGTGATGAGTGAAAATGACTTATCACCAGTTTCACAAAGTGATTAAGATTCACAAAATTAAGATATAATTTAATTTACAAATATGAGATGAAAAAATTAAATGGAAACTTACAATGTAAAAGGTAATATTGGAGACCAAGTATGGTGACAAACATTCTATAATTTACAGCATTCACAATGCTAAGGGCAGAAATAAGTTACAAGGAAAGAAAGAACAGGGAATGAAGAAGGAAATGACTTACTCATTTTTGTGTTTGACCCTTTACTTCTACTGTAATGATTGCAATCCATAAATTTGTATCATGATTTTATTTCAGCAGGCATATGATTTACCTTTATATATTAATCTGTGTCAAAAACTTGTTTTGACACACAGCATTTGGCAGTAATTTAGTTTTAAGAATAATTTACAATAATTGAAGCATCAGGTGAATCATCTTTTTTTCTGATGTATTTATAGTTTTCTCTGTTCTAATGCCAGCAATGTTTCATTTGCTAAATTTAAAATCTATACTCTTTTGCTTTCTGTATTCAAAATGTTTTGTCTGTTTTTACCTGTTTCATCTGAGATAAAATATAGTGTCAATTTGTTAAATTAGAAAGGTTTTGTTGGCATTTGTTGTTGTTGTTGTTGTTGTTGTTGTTGTTGTTGTTGTTGTTGTTTTGGGGGAGGATCCTGTGGTATACCCAAGATTGGCCTGGATCTTGTCATGGTGATCAATCTGCCCTTGAATTGTGAGTGTCCTTCCTGCATGTTCCTCTGTAGCCATCAATCAGATGACATACGTGTCACACTATGAGACTTTCATTAACATTCCCATTTAAAATTGTGAATACTGCTTTGATGGTTTGAATGAAAATGCCTTATAGGCTCATAAATTAGAATACTTGGTTCCCAGTTGGTGGTTCTGCTTGGGAAGAATTAGGAGATGTATAACTAGGGCAGACATTGAGATTTTAAAAGAGCATGGCATCCCCAGATAGATCTCTCTGCCTTCGACTTTTGGATAAGGGTAAAAGTCTCTCCGATACTGCTCCAGTGGAAAGCCTGACTTCATGATGGTCAAAAACCCATACTCTGAAACCTTAAGCACAATAATGGTTCTTCTACAAGTTACCTTCCTCATAGTCTCATCACAGCCGTAGAGAGATAGCTGAGATAAATAAGAACTTGAAATAAGAAACTACTTTCAGTAAAGATTCTCATGCAGAATACAACTGTCATACATTTACACCAACTTCCTTTCCATCTGAAAACTTAACATTTGTTCTGCTATAAATGTGTGTCCATTGTCTCTCCCAGTTTGTAATTTAATATGTTTATAGCTTTCATTTTTGTTTAAAATAAATCATCTTTTAAACATTTATTCCTTTTTAAACATTTATTCCCTTTATTTTTATTCCATCTTACCTAATTCTCTTCTGGCTTTATGAAAAATTGTTTTTGGATATTCTTTAAAGTGATAAACGTATTTACTGTAACAAAATTTATTTTATTTTTGTATTAATGTGAGGGGTGTTTTTGTATTACATATATGCAGTACATAGACTTGTACATCTAAGTAAAAATATAACAGTGTCACTTGTTAAGAAAGTTTGCACTTTTTTCTTGAGGAATTACATGCTGTTACAACCATTTTCCATTATCTAGATTTTTAAACTTACTGAATTCTTATCCCTCTTATAGAATAACCAAAAAACAAATTTCATTTTTGAATGAATGAGGAAGAAAACATATTTAAATGCCAAACATAAAGAAGAAAAAAAATAGTCTTAAATGAATACAATGCATATGTACATTGTTGGTGAAATATCAACAGGTACAAAATTCAAAGCAGTTAATTCTAGAACTGTCTCCATTTTTTGAGTTTAATTCATCACTGGATGCCACAAACATTAATAGTTTCTTGTGAATCAATACAAATATATTTGCAGTAATGTTCAGGGGTTTCTGTGGTTTGTTTTCAGAAAAGATGAGTAAAAGTAATGCTAGATAGAGATTTACAATTACACTGAGTTCTTTGACTTCTTTGTACCTTTATTTCACATTACCTCAAAAGTTGTTATTTATGATATTCACTTTGATGTGAGATAAATATGGTTTTCTATGTAAAAGATTTATTTTTATTAACTGTATGCTAAAGATTTATTGAGAGCTATTATGGTAACTAAAAGAGTTTTCTTCTTTGACCTATACATATGACTCTAAGCTTCCATAGCATTGAATCATTATGTAGAAATCCTGAAATAATTTTCATTTGATTTCAGTCTTTTATTCTTTAATATATAGCTAGAATCAATTGACATTAATTTATTAAAGATCACTGAGCTATCGTTCATAAATAAAATTGAGTTGTGATTTATTCTAGAGCTCTGTGTTTTGACTTAGACACTGTCACATTACTGTGTAATAAATTGGAAAGAGTTCCACTTCTGAGCATGATAAAGTAATTAGTACTTTACTGGTCCTCCCACTGCAGCCAAATAGAAAACAAATTAAGCAAAGTAGCAAAGAAACAAAGGTCTCTAAACAATGGACCATAGGCCATAGCAAGATTCTGAAGGAAAAAAAAAAGCCCTGGCATCCTGTCTGAATGAGCTCTCTAGTTCTTTTTTTGTTTGTTTGTTTGATTTTAGTTCTTTTGTTTTTGTATTTAGAGAAACAATCACCTCACAAACATGAGAAAATACAGACTAGAGTCCATGATGGGTAGAATTTGTAAAGTGTGTTTCAAAGACCAGAAAATTGTTAAAGAAAAAAGACTACGTATTTACTTGAAAATCTTATTAAATACTACACTGAACATCCAAGCTATTTATATTTTGGTAAAGCTACACCAGGATATCCAAGAAAACCTACTAGAAATCTCTTATATAAATCATTCTAAAATAAAACATGCACTTCAGAAATATTTGAAACACTGCCAACCACAGGAACTATACGTTACTGAATACCCAGGGTACCTGGTAAAGGGGCCTGATGTGTGCATGTTGATAGGGAGATTATTCCAGATTTAAAGTAGATCCCTGGTATTGGCTACTTGTGACATCTATAATAAATGACAAAAATAATCCTCTAAAAAACCAAGCATATTAAATAACTTGACTGACTAAACCCATAGATTTCCATAAACACTAATCTGAATCAAGTCCTAGATGTAGACTAAAGTAAAAACTTCAGTACATCCATATCCAAATAAAAATAACTAGACATGTAATGAAGCAGGAAATGTGAGCAATAAATAAAAGAAGATAAACCTCAGAAGTGTAAGAGACAGAGAGAAGAGTAGGTACAAGCTTCATTGCAACAATTTAAGATCTCAAAGTTTCAATCCATAATTCCAAATCTTATTCTGAGTTTCAATAGTCTACAATAGGTATTGGCACAGGGACAGATAAATAGATGACTTCTAGAGAGTTGAGAATTCAGATATATGACCGCATGTGATGGAAAATTGATTTTTAAAATTTCTATTGCAGTAAGAACAGTTACATGAAAATTGCTGCCTATTTTTAAGTGTATAAAACATTGCAATTGACAGAGCTGCTCTCTTATAGCATAAATCCATTTAGATTATCTATCTGCTGTACTGAAACATTGCACCCATTGATTTGTAAGAGTTCATTTTGTTCATCGAGTTAGTTATTTTATATACTTTAGATGAGGAGATTTAGATAAAAGCTATTACTCTGTGACGACCCTATATAATTAGAATTATATGCTCAAGATTAATCCAAATTGCTGCATGCTATATATTTCCCCAATTTTAACTTTTGTATACTATTCTAAATTGACGGACATGCTGTATTATTTTCATATTTTTCTGTAATAGGCATTTAGTTTCATCCTCTATCTTGGCTCTTGACTTGTGCTTCAATAACCATGGGAGGGCTAAGACTATTTGGCATCTTAATTTCTGAATTTTTCAGATGTCCACTCCAGTAGTGAGTCATAAGACAAGCGTCTCTTTTATTTTTGAGGAGCATTCATATTTCTGAGGATAACAAATACGTTCTTTCACTCTCAGCAGCAGTATGCAAAAGGAGTTCTACCATCGCTACACCATCCCTGGCAGGTCTTGAAGTTCGTGTGTCTTTTATATGTGTTTGTCTGCTTTGTCTTGGTGAATTTTTTTGGTTTGTTTTTTTTTGTTTGTTTGTTTTGTTTTGTTTTGTTTTGTTTTCGTTTGGTTAACTGTTATTCTACTGAGTAGTTTTCATACTGATGTACAGGTGAAAATAGGCCTGTCTTTAAAAAACATATACAACTATGCCACAAATGGTTAAAAGGAATGTCAACATTAATGTTACTAGGACTTGCGAAATTTACAAAATAGTAATTCATTTTGAAAACAGATTCTAAATAATCAAAGGAGCCTTGTAAAAATGGCATGGGAGAGAATGGTACTTATACTATGATGTTTTGAAATGGTTCATAAATAAAGATTTATCAAAATAGATTCAAAGATAAGCATGCACACACATATATACATGCACATTTTCAAACTCGATAAACTATGAATACTATATAGAAAGAAGTTTATGTAACTTTGGGATATCTGAATTTCTTTCTTAATCAAGGTATTATTTTTAATTAATTTATTCACTTCACATTCTATCAGCCTCCCATTCTCCTCCAAGTTCCACTTTCACAGCTTTTCCTCCCATTTCCCCCTCTACTTCTCCTCTGAGAAGGGGAAATTCCCCCTCCCCCATATCACCCTCATGTCCTTTGTTCCCACCTCCCTCAGCCCAGGCACATCAGTCAGTGCATCCTCTCTCACTGAGGCCAGACAAGGTGTCCCAGTTAGGGAAATGGGATACAGAGGCAGGCAACAAATTAAGGGAAAGCCCCTACCCCACATGAAGACCAAGCTGCATTTCTTCTAGGGTGCTAGGGTGCAGGGAGTTAGGTCCAGGCTAAGCTCTCTCCTTGGTTGCTGGTTTAGCCTGTGGGAGCCTCCAAGTGTCCAGGTTATTTGACTCTGTTGTTCTTCCAGTAAACTCCTTATCCTATTCCATTCTCTCAGTCTTTTCCCTCCAGCTCTTCCATAAGACTCTTCAAGCTCCATCTAATGGTTGGCTGTGGGTCTCTGCATTTGTTTTCACAGGCTGCTGGGTATAGACTCTCAGAGAACAATTATACTAGGACTTCTGTCTGCAAGCATAACTACCTGCAACAATAGAAAGATCATTGCTTATTGCCGGGGACCTTGTGTTAAGTATGAAAACTGTGTAATATAAAAGGGGAAGTATAGTATTCTGAAAATTATAAAAATTAAGTACATTAATGGAGATTATACTGGGATAAATCCTGATTATTCTTTATTCTTAGAAAGGGTGTATTTTATCATAGACTAATGGTTTTTCAATGGCTAATTTAAAATAAATAAATGTGAAACAATTTTTCTTTAAAAAGGAGTTATTACATATGAGAAAGTAATTTATTTCTATAGAACATTAAATAATTTACAAGACAAATGTATGGATTTAAGCAATTAAAATGGGGACCATCCTGCTCTGTATTTTCTCTGTCAACTGTTATTTACTAATTTATGAATGTTTCATAAATCTATAACATTTAAAATTATCTATTTATTGGCTTTACATTTTTAATATCAATAAAGATACCTTAATCTAACAAAAGGGTTTTTCTCATTTGTAAATATGCTACTCTTGTTAGTCTTAACAGTGCCCAGCCTGAATTTAAACTATTGTCATTGAATGAGTTACTTCTGGATAAAGTAAGAAGCACATGGTTCTGACGGAGTTGCTTGGAACTTAGGCTTCCTCTCACCTTCTTTCACTTTTCTGATCATTAGGATAATAGAGAAAACTGTGCTTCACCCTTGGCTAACCCGAGTAGATGCAGGCAAATTCATACCATCCTTTTTTATTTTTAAGCATTTTCTTTTTTTAGTTTGGCTCTAATGTGCCAGCTGTACAGCAGGTGTTTCTTTCATGACAAGGAATATCTTTCATTACTGTCCTTTCTGATCACTTCTTCACATTTTCCAATTGGTTTTGGTAGAAACAGAACTCCCCGAAGCTTCATCTCAATCTTTCCATGTAGATCAAAGACTTTGTCAACAGTGGCGTAAGGCAGTTCTATGATTACCATGAGGCAAGTTGGAGCTCTACATTAAAATATAAACTTTACAATATTACATAGCAATCTTCAAAACAGACTAGCATAGAGTTAAGAATTATATCAAATATCATTGAAAAATATTTTCTATATTCTTCTTTGAAAGGGGCTGAGCGAGAGTCTCACATCTAGATGGAGCATCAGTTTTATTTTAACTGAGAGTAATCATTCGGTCTCCACTTTGGGAGTATTAGGATTACAGAAGTACACTATCATCACTAGTTGTTTGAAGATAACCCTTCTGATTTTTTTCCAACACAGCTACTTGTTGTTAATAACTTTTGAACCACAAACTCCTGCCTCTTTATCTGATTGTTCATAATGCTATTTTCTAGCACTTCCTCAACTAGCCATTTTGTCTTTTTTGAAATTCAAATCACTAATAGTTAGATAAAACAAATGAAGATGTACAAGTAAACTGTGGATTTCCTTGAATGCCAAATATTTAAATTGCTAAGAAAATAGATTATTTTAAAACTCTTTTTAGGAGATCTGTAGTATACCCAAAAAGGTAAGTTTTGAATACAATACAAAACAAAAGATAATTTTAGAGTAGTATTCAAATAGAAGCAAATCTCCTCAATAAAATAACAGTAAATTTGAGTTCGGTAGCACACAAAACACTCGTTCCCTATGATCATGTAAGTAGTATTTCTGGCAAGAAGAACATTTCACCAAATGTGAATGATACACGTGTCAATGGGAAAAAGAAAAAAGGACATTTGGTAATGTCACCAGGGCAGAACAGACACTCTTAAAATTTATCAAACTTCCAAGGTAAAAGCTATCAAAGAATAAGATGTTGAATGAATGTGACTGAAGCAATTAAGGCTAGAAAAAAGTACTGCCAAATAATGTGACACCCAAAGTACTATCAAGAGCAAGAAAATACACACACTCATCATTTGTGTTCAGCGTAGAAAAGAAAACAGGAGCAAGAAGGCACAAGGAACAACAACAACACGAAAATTGTAAAGATGAAGTTGATTTGTCACTTTTTGTTGAGGGCATGTTCATATAAATATGTCTTGGAAGATTCCAACCAAAGCATTGTTTGAAGAAACAATACTTTTACAGTACACAACATCAAGGCATAAAATAATCTGGAGTATTTCTGCGTTTTGGAGATTAGCAAGTAAAAAAGAAATTAAAATAATTAATTGGGAAAATAACATTATAACAATCTCAGCATCACTTCTTGCCCTTTTGGATAAGATCAATTGTAACAACATCTGCATCACTTACTATGTTCTTTAAAATGCTGAAAAGGGAATACAGTTTTAAGGAAGTAAAGGCATATGCACACATACTGTGTAGCACTGATGAGATATTGATTTATTTTAAGTAAAAGTTACTGCAATAATGGGGCTGTAACAAGAACTATATAAAGAATCAACAAAACCAGGAGCTGGTTCTTTGAGAAAATCAACAAGACAGATAAACCCATTGCTAGACTAAACAAAGGGCAACAGAGACAGTCTAAATTAACAAAATCAGAAATGAAAATTGAGACAACAGAAAATGAGGAAATTCTATAAATCATCATATCCTACTACAATAGCCTAAACTCAGCAAAACTGGAAAACCTGGATGAAATGGACAATGTTCTAGACAGATACCAGGTACTAAAGTTAAATCAGGATCAGATAAACTGTCTAAACAGACCCATAACCCCTAAAGAAATAGAAGCAGTTATTAAAAGTCTCCCAACCAAAAAAAAAAAAAAAAGACCAGGACCAGATGGGTTTAGTGCAGAATTCTAGCAGACCATCAAAGAAGACCTAACTATTCCACAAAATAGAAACAGAAGGAACCACTACCCAGTTTGTTCTATGAGGCCTCAATTACATTTATATCTAAACATTTGTGGCATAAAGTATATCACTGATATAACTAGTTATTTATTTTTATTAAACTTTTACATTTCTGAAATTATTTGGACTACTCAAAATAATTTCTTTGTCTTTATTAATATTCTTGAATGATTTATTGTTAACATATTTTTCTTTTCTTCTTTATTCATGTTTTCCCTCTGTATATGTTTATAATGCTATCTTTGGGGGTACTTTTTACATTATCACTTTCAAGGGCAATTTCTGCTATTTGTACTTTCTTATTTCAAAATGTATTTTTTTTTATTTTATGTTTCTTGTTGTTTTGCTTGTGTCTGTGTGAGTGGATCAGATCTTGGACTTTACAGGTATTTGTGAGCTGCCTTGTGGGTACTGAGATTTGAATCTGGGTCTGGAACAACAGTCAATGCTTTAAACCCCTGAGCAAGGCCCTGTTGTTTGTACTTTTAAGAGTACGAATCATATTTTCAGCTGATACTTTTAGCCCCAATTGCTTATTTCTTTAGATATTTTATAAAATATTTATAAACTGAAATATATATATGTACATATATATTACAATGACTGTAAGAAGCAAACCCAAAATATGCCATTTTCTCACTGTTTATTTGTTAAGGTATTAGACATATTATTGCACTCGAATTTCCAGGCTCAGTATTAAGTTGTGAATTGAACTTCTCAGAGGAAAGATTTACGTATATTAAAGAGTCCCCAAAGCTGGTGAGTTGACTCGAAGGTCTGTGTTTCTGAGGAGCTGGAGTGCAGCAGAAAGGATTTGAGATCTTCAGTTTACTCAACAGCCGTCCATTGTCCACTTTAGCCTTTGAACTAAGGTTCACATGTTTGACAATATCATAATTCCTTTTGAAGCATACAGATAGTGAAAAATTATCTCAAATGCTGGCAATGTCATCAGACAGCCTATATCCTATATTTGTCCCTTTGCTGTAACTTATTCACTTGTTGTCTCCATCACTGTGTTTAAAATGTCTTTGACTATTATGTTCTTCCTTCTGTTATTAAAAAACTACATTACTGTAGTACACTGTGATATGGTAATTGGGGTAACTTCAGTCTGTCTTCCACAGGACACTGCCATTCATATTTGGCTCCAGAATAAACACTTTCTATTCTCTTTGAGGTGAAAATTGTGTTTTGTATTATGGGTCTTTTAAAGAATGTCCGTAGTGACTTCAGCGTAATAGTTGTTTCTTCAAAGCCTTTTTTCATTCACTGGCAGCCTACATATTATTGGTGAGGTGCACTAATTGCTGGCTAATTGCTCTGTGCTTTTACAATAATGCCTTAGAGGCATAGGCTTCTTGAGATTAATCCAAACAAATCCAATATGTTTCAAAGGAATAATCATAGAGATTAGGTATTACAGTCTGACCTGAATGCAAAAAGATCTCCTCATTGTTTCATGTGTTCTCCAATCAACAAGTCAGACAGCAAGTCAACATTCTAGCATTTGTCTCGAAAGGGACTTTGAAATTCCTCCCAATATCCCTTCATTCTTGTCTCCACATCACAGTTGTTGCAAATGTAAATATCTACTTTCATTAATGTTTTCATGACTTTCTTCTCTTTCCTATAATCTATTTCCCAGCTCCCACATTTGTCCACAGCGTGTTTTGGGTCTACACATTGGAGCTGAGTTTAATGCTCAAGGGGGTTTTGTTCTTATTGCTATCTTGACTATGAGAAGTGAACTCTAGATGAAGGGTCACACACAGTGTCTTCAGCATTTAGGGCCATACTCTTCAAATTCACACTACCTTGTAAGTATTTCAGTAGGACCATATTCAGAATAGGAATTTCCTCCACAGAAAAAAAAAAAGGAAGTCTTGTCCTTTTGCATAAAGATGACACACCTTTGTGAATGACAAGATGAGAAATACTAAATATCTGAGTTCTCCTAGCAGCCAGATCGTAAGCAAGTGTTTTTGATTGGACCAATCAGTATTTGCTTTTCCCCTAAGCTGAGCTGGGAAGGACTAGGGAAGCAGCAGGTTTCCTTCAGGTACCTCAGCCTCTCCCGATGTTAGTGGATGCTGCTAGATTTCCAGGAACAGGTTTGTTTACCCTGTCTTTATACAATTTAGCAATCTGATATTCCTACTAGATGAATTTTTCTCACAATTACTTTCTTAGATATTATTATATCTTGGAGTAATTGCTACCAATATCCCTTTAGTTGGGAATTTAAAAAACTATGACACAGAGGCTAGGGAATGACTCAGTCAGAAAATTCTTTGACTAACAAGCATGAGGACCTGAATTTTACTTTTCCAGAAAACATAACGTGTTGTAATCCCATCTTCGGGGACAAAGAAGTAGACAGTTCCATATGACTTCTCAGTGAACCACTTTTAGCTAAATAAGAGACAGCCTCAGGACAATAGAACCCAGTCTACAAAATCACAAATGATCACTTGGGGACACGTGAAGTTAGCACTGTTCCCCTATCCTTAGTCACAAAACTACAAGTACACATAGTCTTGCACCCTCACAACTAACTACATCACTTATTCTTTGTTTGTAGTGCTGCATTAAGTGGTTATAATAAGAACACAAATATCTTTATAAGCGCCAACAAATTAATGCCAGCATTATCAGGAAGAAATGGATTGTTAAAATGCAGTAATATCTTCTCTTTAGAGGTTTACAGAGGCAAATATGTTTGCAATAAATGTTTAATGGTCTTCATTAAGCTCTCTTAGCACATTAAAATCATTGAATATTGTTACAATAATTAGTCTCTTTAACAGCAGAGTGAGCACAAGTAGGTTTGATCACGTGCCGAGATTTCTCAATGAAGCCCCAGACATTTTGATAATTTTCACTAACAACAGAAGCCACCATTGTTTAGAGAACAATAATGTCAACAGATTATGAATTTTTGGACGTTTTTATTATGTAGACACTGTCATACCAAACAGTAGGCCCAAAATACATAGAGGATCAAAATGCTACCAAAAAATATTTCTGTAACTAACCTAGCATGAAAAGCACAGAAATAAAATAACAATTCAAGCTGCCATTGCTAGTATTGCAGTTACTTGGATGATTATAGGCATTTGAAAGATGGACATATTTTGACCATTTCAATCATAGAAGTTACGGTCAATTGACTTGTAGAAAGGAGTAGAAATAGAGTTTCAGATCCAACTGTTCTATTTTTACCAAACTAGAGAACAACAAATCCATTTGTGACTTATCTTTAGAATTTCAAGATTGTTTTATGTGCATCTGAGTTGCAAATAGGCTATTATCATGGAATTTCACTGACGGTACTTTTGGAAAACACATTTTGAATTTCATGTAGGAAAAGAGATAAAATTGCAATCAAAATAAATGCCAATATTGTCTACCTATTTCCTAAGGCAAAATGAATTTAAATGTCTCTCTTTGCTTAAACAGAACCAGTGACAATTAGTCTCACTGGTAATAACGTAAATTCATATTAGTTCTGAAACTGAGGTAATTTAGAAGGAAACATCAAAAGATCAGTGGGTGCTGATAGTATTTCTTTACTAATGGCTTGGATATGCACAAATGACTCTCAAGGAAATGGTGCAGAGCAGTTTTCTGAATATATAATCTGTCATACAGAAACATCCACATATTGTCCAACCAAATACTACTATAGGGATTCCTTCTGAATCTTCATACTTACTTTTCATATTAATATGAAGATTTTGTTCATCTCTCAAACCTTAGTAAATTATCTTAAATATATTTGAATATTTTTTTCTGAAGGCTTTTGTTATGTATAATATCTTTCAACCTTTAAAATCCCAAGTAATTACCTTGAGAAATTCTTCTCTCTTGTGGTTAAAAGGACTAGATACTTTACCCCCTATCTTGAACAAATTAAACATCTCTTAGAAAACTAGGTAATGATTTTTTAAATGTGCAATTTAAAATTTCAAACCATATTACCACCTTCCTCCCAGAAGCTTCCCTGTCAGTGACTTAGTAAAACCATCATTAATCACAAGATAAGCTACAGTCATGTGGTGATTGTAATTTGGTCCCACGGAACCAAAGACAAATGATATGGAATACTATTAGCAATGATAGCTTTAATGTAGACATTCATCATGGACTTGGGTTCACTTGATGTGATGTTAAGATAAAAACTGGGATGGAAACTGCCTATTTTTTTTTAAAAAGAAAAAAACAATTATTATTAAGTCATACTTTTGGCAAACAGTAAAAAATATGAGATACATTTTTATATCTATTTTCTGTTAAAAGATAAAATAGCAGGGGTCTCTCAAGATTTCGAATAAAGTACAATTAAAATAGCTAGTGCTGATTACTTGTTATCTATCTAATTGCTAAGAATAGAAGCTGGTGTTTTGGCAAGCTATTTATAGGAGCCATGAAGCTTCTGTGGTTCATCAGGATGGGTAGACTGTTAACAGCATCTAAAGACATAAACATACATAAATCTCTCTCTCTCTCTCTCTCTCTCTCTCTAACACATACAAACACACACACACACAGGCTCTAGTACAAACAGCACTCTTTCATTACATTCGTTTTCATTTGTGACACATCTTGTTTATTATGAACTTTTAAAATGCACTACATTATATTATAACCTTAAAAATGAAAAAATAATTACTAGAAAGGGGTACTTGCCATTAACTTAAGTGCTATTCAGTGAATTTGTTTTAGACATTATTTAGATTTTGAAGGACATAGACAATCACTAACAAATGTATCTCCTGTAGGAAGTTCTGATGTGATCATAGTACAGCATGGAAAATGGGAATGTAAGACACTTTTAGGAAAAATATCGACTCTGCTTATAGCCCTCTAAACTGAAATGAGCTTTCAATTTTCATGTGAAGCAAAAGACTCAAGTCATCAGGAATAAACCCAATGGCACTATACATATTCTTTATTTCAGTAATTTTTTTTAATATTTTTATTCCTGCACCTGGTTATGTAAATTTCCAGTTATGCCTCCCTCTATTCCCAGGTATTTGTTTCTTGAAGAATATTGATTAAGGGAATTGCCTACTTCAACTTCTTCAGCATTACAGACAATCCTGTGCCGCACGTGGAATAGATGTACAGTTAAATTGTAAAGGTGAACTAGATGTGAGATCTTTCTTGTTAGATATTTGACTCTTCGAAATTTGATTCAGCAAAAGGAATGAAAATAATACTATGATTTTATTTACTTCAACATTTTCAGATTTGTTTGTGTGTATATGAGTGATATAAAAATTTCAGTATATTGATGTACTGATGTTGTGTATCTACCTATAGTAGGTTTATAAAAATCATAGTTATTTATATAATTACACAGCATTTGTTTAGTTTTGTCTATTGATTCCTATAGCAGAAAAAAAATAAAGTTGTATTTGTAATCCCTGAGGAATATCCACATTTACCTTATTGAATGTAGAAATGAGTCTGAGATTCTATTCTCAGTGTCATTGAAAAGTTGGATTATATATCCAGTCCATAAAAATGAATTATTTATAAATTGTTGAAAAATCCCTATGGTAAAAGAAGTTTGAAATAGAAGGTACCTAATTTAGAATTCGCCTAAGCAATGTGGCTGCTATAGTAACATGAAAGTTGAGCTTCTCCACTCCTTGTGATGGGGACACCTGCTGGGATCCTGACTGCAGATTGATTACACACATGTTAAATTTCAGATCTTGGGAATCTCAAGAAAATATTTACTTTGTACAACAGATATTTGAGCCACTCTATTAATTTTTGAGCACCACTGTAAAACAGTATTGAAGAGATTGAATACCTTAAATAATAGCAATTTAACTCTTACTGGTCTGGAGACAGCAAGCTGGGCAAGAGGTTGGCAGGGTTGCTTTTGTCTGGAGCTACTCTCCTTGGGGTCTGTGTGACTACTTACTCTTTGGCCACATGCAATCTTTTCTCTGGGTGTATATGTATAACAAAGAGTACATTTTATATTTCTTCATAATTCCAAATGTTGTTTTCTTACAAGGACACCTATCAAGTAGAATTAAGCTCACCACAACAGTATCTTTTCATTTAGTTAATCTTTTAAATACACTATCACTTACTATAGTCACATCTTATACAGTATATTTATTTAAAATATATTTATATATTACATTAAATACAGTTTAGAGTATGAGATCATCACAGGAATTTTAGGAGAGGAGCATAATTCTGCAACCACACACCTACAATTTAGCAATTGAAATTTCATGCAGAACAATGTACATACAATTTCTCTGCCATACAATTTATATCATACAAATTAAGCTCTTAAATTTTCAATTGCTACATAAAAATCTCCAACAACCGACGATAGAATTATGTTAAATAACAGTAGTTAAAATTATGATGGTTTTGCCCTAGTCAAGTGAAATAAAACATTAGAAAAATTTTAAAGATACAATAATCAGAAAAATCTTGTCAGTTTGACATCAAAAAGTCTTCTTTTTGGATATAAAATGAATGGGTGTCCTTCATGTGATTGGAAGAATACTGATCCATTGGTCCATTCTCTACATGTTTGCCTTTGCCATTGCTATAATCATGCATCATTTAATTTTATACAGTATGTGATAATATTTTATCAGTTTAACATAAGATACTCTAGCTAATATACTGATGAGTGTCTATCTCCATATATTTTGGTATGAGATAATAAGCCACAGACCTCTTTTTCCCTCTAAGTTTTCCCATATTTTGTCCTTGCTTTTTTTCAGACTCATGGTCTCATTTTTAATTGCAGTTATATTTTGTGGTGCCTGTGGTAGTGGTTGTAATGGTGTTGGTGTTGGTGTTGTGTGTGTTATTGTGATATATATATATATATATATATATATTTATCACACATACAAACAAGCACATGCAAACATGCACACACACACACACACACACACACACACACACACACACGTGAAACCTGCCTAGTCTGTACAATGCTATATGTATGATGTTTTATACCTAATTGGTGTGCTCTTCTCTGTGGGAGACTTTTCTCTTAAGTTTCACATTCTCTCGTTGACATTAGTTCTTTATGCAGAATTGGGATATCATGAGATTTCTGCAGTCAACATTAACACCTCTATTAATTTTGTCCTTGTTCAGCTCATGTTTGGAAGTTATATTTGTGATACTTCATGGATGAATTTTCTGAAATTCTTAGGAGAAACCCTCTCACAGCACGCTGCATTTACTTTTGGCTCTTACAATTTTTCTGCCCCTTCTTTTCCCATGTTCTTTGTGCCTCAGGTGCAGAAACTGTGCCGAAGATAAATCCATTGAATCTGTGCTCCACAATCCCATATTTGATTTGGTGTACTTTTTCGTTATGGTTTCTATTTCTATCTCAAAATCTTCAGATGTGAGTACATAATGTGTTATAACTGAAGAACCCAGAAAAGTGGCAAAATGATGACAGTGCGAATTGGAAAGCAGGAACAGAAAAGGGAATAGAATGTTCCACATTATCTGAAAAGGAAATCAGGAAAATATGGGCCTCTTATTTCAGAAGTGGCAGATAAATACAGAAGAACAAGAAGGTATGTCAAAAACATGAGGCTGCCTGAAAAGGTCATAACATTAACTATCAACCCCAAAACACCTAATGTACATATATTACACACACACACACACACACACACACACACACACACATTTTCTCATATATATATATATATATATATATATATATATATATATATATATATGAGAAACCCTGACTAAGACTATATATACATA
>JADRCD010177068.1:0-42392 GCA_019843815.1 Montemys delectorum
CAGACACGTGCATACATGGTATACACATACACACACACACACACACACATAAATGAATAAAATATGTCTGAAAAAAGAAATTGGTCACTATAAGAAGACAAACCCCACAGGCTGAAGAGATGGGGCCCCACACACCCCTGTAGCTTCTGTCCTTGAGACCGAGCTTGCCCTGGGGTCTAACAGCAGCCCTAGTTTATAGTACTAACCGGTGGGTGCTTGGCTCCTTTGTGCTCCTTGTCACACATGCCATGATGAACTAAATTGTGTGGCGTGAAACTTCCCGCCAGCTCCCCCAAAACTTACTGTGGTGATCTGAATGAGAATAGCCCTTGCAGGATCAGTGCTTATTAAACATTTGGTTCCTGTTGGTGAATTGTGTAGGCAGGGTTGGGTGGGAGATTAGGAGGTGTGTCCTTGTTGGAGAAAGTGTGTCCCTGGGGGTGAGCTTGAAGTTTTCAAAAGCCCATGTCAGGCCAGGTATGATTTTCTCTTCACCTCCTGCCTGAGGATCTGAACACAAAACTCTCAGCTACTATGGCTCCAGCACCATGCCTTTTTGCTCCCTGCTATGATGATCAGAGACTCGCATTCTGAAACTGTAAGCAAGCCTCAGTTAAATGCTTTCTCTTACAGATTGCCTTGGTCATGGTGTCTTTTCACAGCACTAGAACAGTGACTAAGACTCTTAGAAATAAACTACGCCTTTCCCTCCCTTCATGGGATTTCTCTGAAGATCTTCTGGTCTTTCCCCCACCTGCCCCATTACCCTGTCCATGATGCTTGACTCGCTTGCTTTTTCTTTACCCCATCTCTTAATAAAAAGAGATTTCTTTGTACTTTAGAAATGATTATGTGTGCCTGGAGGGTTGTGTGCACTTGCATACAGGAGCCCCTAGAGTTCAGAAGAGGATGGCTGATTCCCTGGAGCTGGAGTGACAGGTGGTTGTGAGCCAGCCGTATGAGTGTTGTAAGAAACATTAAGTACTTGTCTTTTCTATAAGACACTGAAAAACTTGTGCTTATGACTAAGACTTTAAATCTTTATATTTTCCATCTTGTAAGACTTACATAAACATTTTAATATCTTCATAAAACCTGGTAAAACTTTTGTTTACACAAAAGCACTGCTGTACTCTAAGTACTCAAGTGACTAAAGTAGTTGACTTCTTCTTCCTCCTCCTCCTTTCTTCTCCTCCCTCCTTCTCCCTCCTCCTCACTATTCTTCCTCTCTCTTCTTGCTCCCTCTTCTTCTTCCCTCTTCCCCTTCCCTCCTCTACCTTATTCTTCCTCCCTCCTACTCCTCTCCTCCTCCCTCCTCCTCCTCCCTCTTTTTCCTCCTTCGTCTTCCTTTTCCCCCTCAACTCTTTTTAAAACTAACCAATCATGAAAAATTGTAAGGTTGGGCCTCAGCCAATGGGGAAAGACATCGTCATCACCTGCATTAGAATGAGGATAAAGTTCAACTTCCCGTTGGTGTGGTCCCTCTTGTGAGCACACCATCCTCATCAAGAGTAAGATTTGCCTCGCCCAGACACTTCAGTTGGAGTGGTTGGTGATCTCTCGGTGCAATCCTGAACATATTTCTAACAGTGCTGGGAACTGAACTCTGGTCCTGTGCAAGATCAGTGCTCTGGGCACTGCATGCCAGAAACATAAACAAACTTGCTATCTTTCCAGTGTCAGAACGTATAGAATAACAGTAAATTCATATGGTTTAGTGGTTCCAATGACAGCAATTTTTCATGAAACTCACCTACCTTGGTAAGCTGGCTGAGGTAAATGTAACTTCTTTATTTGGGTCTTAATTCCCAATATTAACTCTCATCAAACAGCACACAGTACATGTATTCACATACCTACACATGTATATATCGGTCATAGAATGTCTACAAGGTAAAGAGAGGGTAGAGAGGCTGCAGCTGGGTTCAAGGGGCTTCAGCGGCTGCTGAGAAAGTGTCTCATCGATCTGATAACGAAGCTGACCAGGTCCAGGGTGGGCAACCAAGGAGGAGCAAGCCAAGTGGGGGAGTCCCCACTCCTTCAACCACACACCAGACACTAGGTTGGTATGGAACCAGGCAGTCTCGATGTTATTGGCCACTGTCTTATGGGCTTTAGGTGAGGGGGTAACACCTGCTCCTTAGTCTGGTATGGATATAAACTCTTAGTTCTGGCTTGCCATATATGATTTTAATCGTCCATGTGTCCCCACACTGTCTAGTCTTCCCAATAATCAGATAGGTTGGCTCCCTTTCTACTCCCAGGGTAAGTCATTTATTAGTCTGGGTTTGCTGGGCAGTACCCGACAGTTGGCACAGTTTCTGGGTCCGTCCAGTGGCCAGTCATCCTTCTCCCTCAAAATGGACTCACGCTGCTTGTAAAATGATGTGTCTTAGGGAAATGTGGGGCCTAGAAAACCACCGTTTGTGCAGCATGGAGTAACTTGGAATAGGGTTTAGCTGGCTGGCAGCAAGCAGTGTGTGCTGAGTCCCGTAAGGTACCTGTGTCTTCTAAGGAAGCTCCCATCCAGGGGTTCAAAGGCAGCATCTCCTTCCCTGGGAGGTTCACGGTACCCCGTCTTTCTAATACTCTCCCACCTCAAAGTCCCATCATGGTCTTGCGGCCGTTCCTCCTATTAAACCTCATGCAAAAAGGGAAAATATATGTCAGCCCTGTTCCAAATCGGCCATTGGCACTTAGATCTAAGTTGCAGGCAGTTTGTCCAGTCTATTCGCTTGATCCCAGGTATCTGGGCAGAGCAGCATGGTGATGGATGTGCATGGGTGAGCATATATGCATGTGTGAGTGTGTATGTACGTGTGTGTGTGTGTGTGTGTGTGTGTGTGTGTGTGTGTGTGCAGGGTGTGTCTGCCTGTATGTGGTGTGCATGGTATGTGTGTGTATGTGTGAGTGAGAGTGTGTGTGTGTGTGTGTGTGTGTGTGTGTGTGTGTAAGAGAGAGAAAGAGAAACTGAGAGAGACACCAGGGAAAAAGATACCCAGAAGGACCCATTCCCCCCTGACATTCCTTCCCCCAGATAGGCTCTTTTTGTCCAAAGTTTTCAGAATTTCTCAGAATAGCACCTCCAGCTATGGACTAAGCCCAGAACACATTTGTCATCCTGAGAGATATTTCACGTTCAAACCATTGCACTCAATACCATTAGCCTGTGGTATTTAGATGCTAAGGAGAGTGACTCAGGTGACTGCGTTCTCCTGCCTGCCTAAGGGCTGGAATGCAAAGATGGTTCCCTTGGCCTGGACCCACCTGAACCACCAGGTGAGCATGGAGTGTGGAATGTACACCATGCCCTGGTTTCCTGTCCTCAGTGGTCACCTCCAAGGTAGAAAGTGAAGACTCTGGTGCCCTTTGCTCCAGGACACACAGTTCCTGCTCGCCTCTGGACAGGGCTGTCCCTGTTTGGTCTCATATTTATCAAAAGCAAAATGGTGGTGGGAGGGAGGAGGGAGGAGGCTCACAGACTCTAAGAACCTCCAAGAGTATGTTTTGTTTTGTTTTTGTTTTGTTTTGTTTTGTTTTGTTTTGTTTTGGTTTGGTTTGGTTTTTCAAGACAGGGTTTCTCTGTGTAGCCCTGGCTGTCCTGGAACTCACTCTGTAGACTAGGCTGGCCTAGAACTCAGAAATCTGCCTGCCTCTGCCTCCCAAGTGCTGGGATTAAAGGCATGTACCACCGCTGCCCGGCTTCAAAGAGTATGTCTTAAAACACAGCATCAGCTGAGCGTCCTGGGGAACAGACAGTGGCCCCACGGTGTCCATGCTGGGAGCACTGAGCATGGCATATCACTGCCCGGGTCTGTGAATACAATCCAGTCCTACGGACCCAGCCTCAGTCATCTTATGGCAGACCAGCGCATGATCTAAGTAGCATGACAGGTCCACCTGGCCAATCTGGGGTTCAGCCAGCCTCAGAATCACAGTGCATCAACAGAACTGTGCCAGGACACCAAGGAGCAAGGCCTTGAAGGTTCTGGGAATTGGGAGTGAGGGACAGGTCATCTACAAAGCACACTGCATTGTGGGTGGGTAGAGCAAGGACAACAGGTGTCAATGGTTGAGAGAAACTCGGGACTTGATGCTCTTGGGAACCCTTGTAGGAGGCAAAGGGGAACTGCATTAGACATTGTCTCCAAGAGGAGAAGTGGACATTCTCATAAGTTTACAATACATGCGCGGCTATTGAATAGGTAGGGTCTGCGAGTCTGGTCCAGCCCATGGCCAGCTGACATTCTGCATATGAGATGTCAGGTCAGAGATGAGCCGAGGGTGTCAGGACCAGAAGCTGCAGATCTGGTTTGTTTGAAATCATGATGGGGATCAGAGAAAACAGAAGAGCCCTTCAGGGCTGCAGTCCACATGCCAAGGCAGATGGTGCTCCCGAGGGTACCAGGCCCTGGAGTTCCCGGCAAGAGCCCACCTCCACTGCAGGGATCGACTGGGCTGTCTCAAGTCAGACTCAGGCCCTGGCTTGTCTCTATCTTCTGGGCTCCCCCTTTCCTTGGAGACTTCTCCTGGCTTCTAGGACTTGGGAAAGATGCATAGCCTAGCAAGGGCTCCCTTGCATGCCCCTAGGATGTCTTATCCAGATTCCTCAAAGGCTCCAGGGTTCTCGAGACAGTGCCCAGAGAGTCTAGGTTGTGGTCCTGCAATTGTTCAGGGATCAACTCTCAGAACCTGGTGCACACTGCTCCACAAGGCACAGGGCCTTCCACAACAGAGGTCTAGTTCAGGGTCTTTTAGATGAAGCCTGGGTTGTGTGGTGGCTCAATGTAACTCTGTGGATCCTCAGAATATGAAGGAAGGTGGTCAGGATCAGGGTCAGAGCCATGCTGGAAAAGGACTTGACAAGTCACCGCTGGCTTTGAGGATGGTGCGGGACCGGAAGCCAAGGAATGAGTGGCCTCAAGAGGCCAAGATAAATCAGAAAGATCCTCCTCTGAGTGTTCAGAATGAACAAAGCCCTTGATTTCTCAAAATGAGCCAGTGAAAGATGGTTTAGTCATCATCCCCTCCACCCCTGCACTGTGAGGTGATACATCTGTAGTCATAGGCATTGTATCTGACAGCTTGTGACAGCAGGAGAGAATTAGTCATACACCAAAACAGGAAGCAATGACTCCAACTTATCCAAGCTCCCAGGAGTATCCCAGTGGTGGGCTGAGGGGTCCATCATCATAGCCACTGAGGCAGGGGTCAAGACGTGGACAGCTCTTGGTCAGCTCACAGCCTGCTTCTCCGAGGTCATGTGTGTTCAGGGGCGGCAGGACACTGGGGCTCAGCACTAGCACTTCCTCTCCACCTGAACCTCCTTTTCCTGGGAAGCAGGGAATCTCTCCTGCTGAAGTTTCAGAGACTGTAGCGACCCTTCAGGAGAGGGCTGCTCTGGGCAGGAGCTATCGAGCAAACTGCCAGGAGCCAGCGCAGAAAAAGCACTGCCAATTCAGAGTGGTGTGCTCTTAGGATGCACCTACTGTGTACAAGACCTAGGCGGGGTTTTATTAGGGATCTGAAGAGATGGTTTGGTGGGTGACACACAGTAGGTGACCGGTTGGAATGGAGAGCCGGGACAGTGTTCCAGTGCCTCCTTCACCACTGCAGACACAGGAACAGCGGAGCAAAGGTCCCAGGTGGAAGAGAGCAAGAGAGAAGTCATGTGACCAGAGGCTGAGCTAAGAGCCAAGGCTAGACCTGGGCTTGGGGGGACTGGAAGTGCAGCTTAGGACTCAGATTTACCTCAGCGTGCTAGGAAGCCATATTTTTTTCTACAAGACTCTTGCACAGATGAAGAGCAAGGGAAGGGCAAAGACTGGAAACTGAGGCCAGGGAGGAAAGCTACTCCTGCCCATCCTGGAAACAATGGTGGGGCCAGTGGGTGGGGACAACATGGCACAGATTTCTGGGCAGAAGTAGCAGGAACAGGAAGGAGTATCAGGCTATCCTTCCCATCAAGGAGAAATTAGAGGAATCTCAAAAAGAGGGGTCTGGAACCAAGTCCCAAACTGTACAATGAAGTCCCAGAGCTTGACACAGGCCTGCTTTTTCCTGTGCCCCTGAATGGGCAGAGACCCTAGGCCCCAGCCCCACACTGCTCTCCATAGCCCTGGCTTCCTGGGACACTTTCCTCTGTAGGAGGAACGCCTGCCTGTACATTGGTCCCCTGAGGGACCTGCAATTCTCTTGCCCTGGACTTGTTGATTTCATTACCTCTAATGAGCCCATCCGAGGCTGGGCAAAGGCAATTACCAGCGCCAGGCCTTCTGGTAACCACTCTCTGAGCCAGGCAGGCATGCAGCCCCACTGCACACCACCCACTGCCTCGCCACCTCATAATGAGAGGGCGAGATCCGGGAACTAATGAGGACCGGAAAATTAATCACAGGTTTGCTGGGCTCTCCACTCCCGGGGAGGCCTTCTGCAGGCTTGAGGCCTCGGACTTGCTGCAGATCTAGGGGTGGAGAGGGGCTGAATGGGTGGTATGAGCTTGCTGTGAACGCAAGCCTTCCTCTCCACCCTGGCTTGGGTGATGAGGCCCCAGGAGCACAGCGAGGAGGAACTCTAGGAAGGGAGACTGAGTTCCGGGCCCTACCTGCCTCGCAGCTTGAGGTGGGCAGGGTATAAACTCACTGAGCTCCAGAGTCCTCCACCCCTGAAGGGAAGAGAGTAGCCTCCTTGGGTTACCTTAGTGATGGAATGCCTGGATTTCACTCAACCCCCAAACAGACAGACAGAATAATGTCCACCCATGACAGCAAAAGTCTGTGTTCATTTCCTGTTTCAGTAGCTCTCACAGCCTCTCTCAGCTGTCTCCTGAGCAAGGAGGATGTTGGGGGCTTCCAGACAGTGGGCTTAGAAATGGGGGAAGGAACCATGGGAGCGTACTTCTGTAACTCAGGGGAGAAGGCAGGAAGGTCTGTCACTCAGGGTCACCCCTCAACGACACTCCTAGTTCCTGGCCGGCCTGGGCGACATGAGACCCTGCTTCAAAATAAAACAAAAGCGAAGATTTCATTCTGGCAGCTCTGGAGGTCCAGGGGCCTCCCCTGAGAAGGGCCTGCTGTGAAGGGCTGCAGATAGGTTTTCAAAAAAGCCTAGACCCTTGGTGACTAGCCTCCTCCCACAGTAAAGACCGACACCCGCCTAAGAGTGCGGTAGGTGGCGGAGCTCTCGGGACCCAGGCTTCTTGGGCCCATCCTCCCATCACTGCCACGGGGGTGGGGTGGGGCTATGAAGCTTGTGGTCTGTGAACAGTGTCTGTCCAGTTTGTCACACTGCTTAGATGGCGTGGGTGGTGGGGGAAGTGGGAGGGTTAGGGAGTCTGGAGGGGGCCCGAGAGGGTGAACCTGTGTATCCCCATGCATTTGGGAGCCATCCGGCCTGCTCTCCTGATTCCCAGGTCCCGTCCTTTCCAGCCTACGGTCAACCCTAGGTTTCGTAGTGGGAAGAATAGAAAGTCTATGTGGAGATAACATGTAAAGATCATAACAAGCAACCTGGGCCTTCCAGTTGCTGGTGTGTGTGTGTGTGTGTGTGTGTGTGTGTGTGTGTGTGTGTGTCTGGTGTCTGTGTCTGTATATGTGTATGAGTTCCAGGGGCTGAGAAGGACATGACTTTCCCTGAGCACAAGTGTACAAGTGTGTGCAAATGCCCACAGAGGCACAGGTAGATTCTGGGAGCTTGGCTTGCAGGAGGCCTGAGGGAGGTGCTGTTGGAGTGGCCTTAAAGGAAATGGGGTGCTGAATGGAAGATCCCAAAAGGATCCCCAGGACTGAACCGCAGTGTGGTGTGGAGACAATCTAGGGTCTTCCCTAGGAAGGATGACGCTGGGGTAGACATTGGGAGGAAAAAGCCCTTCCTGGGCCCAGGATGCCAGTGAAGGTCCAGCTGAGACTTCATCTATGCAGCTCTACCACTGTGTCCTGGGCATCCATGTCAATGTGTGTGTGTCTGAGATGCAGCAGGACTGGTCATCACTCCACATACTCAAGCTGGACATGCAGAAATGCTTCCATGACCAACGGAGAAGCCTGGTCATCCCAGGCATCTTCTCTGGAGACATCCTTTAAAGCCTTTGCGACAAGGATCCCATCCTTAGGAAGCCGCGTGGGCCTCAGCTGCCCTGCCTGGAGTTGGCTTTTCCCAGTCACTGCTCTGCTCATCTCTCGTCTGCCTTGGAACAGCTGGACTCTGCCAAGCTGGGAGGTCAGCCTTTCTTTGCCTTGTGACCCTGCAAAGGAAGAGCAGCCAACTCACCTGAAGGAAGAGGGTGATAGACAACTGGGTGGAGGTGGAGAGAAGCAGGCAAGGAAGTTTGGGGCAGCTCAGGGGGCCACTGTGGGTAGGAGAACGCTCCAGCACACGTGACCCTGGGAAGGGGGATTTGACTCTACAACTAACTGCTAGTTTTTTTTTTTTTTCTATTGCTGTGATACACACACTATGACCAAAAGCACCTTGGAAAGGGGAGAGTTTATTTCAGCTTGCACCTTACAGCCAGGTGCAACTCGAGGCAGGAACTCAAGTTGAGCAGGAACCTATAGACAGGAACTGAAGCAGAGAACCTGGAGGAACACGCTTGCTGCCTGGTTGCTCTCCATCTTTTGCTCTACTTTCTTGTACTACCAAGGACCCTGTGGCTAAGGGTGACACCGCCCACGGTGGGCTAGACCCTCTCACACCATTCATTAAGGAAATTCCCCAAAGGCATGCCTACAGGTCGGTCTAATGGAGGCATTTTCTTAACTCAAGTTCTGTCTTCCCAGATGACTGTAGCTTGTTGACAAGAAAAACCATCCAATGCAATTAACACCCGGGCAACATGACATGCCATCACACCACTGTTAAACCTACTTTTTCATGTGATTCCTCAAGGTTTCATGTTCAGGGGTATGCCAAGGGCTCCAAGCACTGAGATAGAGGCAGAACATTGGTTACAAGCTGATGCCTTAGTATCCAGAAGGTTCTGGGAAAATCTCATCTCCACTCC
This sequence comes from Montemys delectorum, assembly GCA_019843815.1. Classification (NCBI taxonomy): domain Eukaryota; kingdom Metazoa; phylum Chordata; class Mammalia; order Rodentia; family Muridae; genus Montemys; species Montemys delectorum. Next base: position 9,002 of record JADRCD010177068.1, read on the forward strand.
ACCCTGAAGAACTACCTCCATTATACCCCGTCCTCTTTCCTGATGGCATTCCCCGAGACTCCACTGTTGTCACCATCATGTCCCCCAACTCTCCATACCCACAGAGTGACGTATACCCTACTGCTGTCCCCTCCCCAAGCCCCCAGCACCAACCACAAAATCAGAGCAGGGTGAAATGGTAGTAAGGACATATGAACCTCAGAGTCTTGCTCTCAAGCCTGGATTGTCCTTGTCCAGAAGCGGCCCCTCTAGCAGGGTGAGCAGCCAGCACTGTCTGGGTCCACGGGCTTGCTAATTGTAAGCCTGTCGGCTGTGCCCCTGAATAGATTTTCCTGGTCGCTTTAATAATGAAATGTTTTACGACATCAAATATGTCTCCTTATTAGCTGAGAAAGGTCAGGAACCGCACTGTGTCTTTTTTGTTGCCTGGGCAATTGGGTCTGACCTTTAATTATGACAGAAGCCTGCTGCTGTCTCCAGCAGCCGGCCAGTGGGGCCCGTTGCTGTCTGAGCCCTTCCACACAGCCCGAGGCTCCTTGGTTGCCTTTAGGATTGTCTAACCTCAGTTTCCTTGTCTTGGCTAAGTGTTCAATGAGACTCTGGATGGATATGACTTTGGCTCATATCCTGGGGACTAGGCTCAGGGTATAGGGTGGGAGGGACATGTCTCTTGATAAAGGCTGGCATGGGGTTGTTCCTTTTCCCTCTGATGCTCATCTGGCCTGGAAGTGCTGCTTCTGCTTAAGTTGAGTAGCAGAAGACCCTTGATTCATCCTGAAAGTGGCTGTTGCTTGCCACTGGCCATGCTTGGTCTCAGTTGTTTGTCCTTAAGGAGTTGATAACGTGCTCTTGCCCCCAGATCAGCTCACTCAGTGTTCCTGGTCCATGAGGTGTGGAGACACAACAGCCTTGGTGCATGGAAATGTCTGCTTCAGCAGATCCAGGCCTGGAGCAAACTTAACTTCATTCCAAACACATCAGACATTTCTGCCTCTGGAACTTCCTGTAGATAATGTAGGGATGGGACAACTGAGGCTCTGTGGGGCCAAACAGCTTGAAATGCCCAGGTTGCACAAAGACCCGGAAACTACAGACCACAGCCTGGAAATTTCGTCTATGCCACAGCCTGTGCCCCTCCTCTTAGACGAGATCCCAAGAGCCAAGTGTGGCTTGGTGGTATCACTGCCAGTCAGGACTCTTCCTTTGAGCCTTGCTGGCCTCACAGGCTCTGAGCTGAACAGGACCCTCAAATTCCCTCCCCATTTGGGGTGAGGAGGGAAATTTTGACTTAAATCCTAAAGGTCTGTCCTCATTGGATGCTATATGGGAAGGACTGGGATTAAGGCAGCCAGGGAAGACAGTGGCAATGGCATGCCAAGTTAGCAGCCACGGGACGAAGCAGGCCCTCCTGCAGAGGGATGCCAGGAGCAGTAAACAGTCTGAGTAGAAGGCTGGGTGGGGCCCCTGCCCTTCCCATGATAAATGGGGTGACTCGTGGGCACCGTCAACACACTACGGAAACCCAAGGAGCCTGATATTGCCCTTTGCACAACAAACCCTGAGGCAAAACCGACTGGAAACTGAGGGATGCCAGCGCCTTGGCTGCCTGGCACTGCCCAGAGCTCTGTGGCCAGTAGCAGCCACCCAGGAGTAGCTCTGGAGCCATCCTGCCCTGAGGGGATACTTGGGAGGGACAGAAGGAGGAGAAAAACATAGGACTTTCTCTGACAGGATCCATGTGTCTTTTACCAGGTTTACACTTTGAAATGAAAAGCAAGTGTGGAGAAAACATGTCAGACATCCCGGGCCCTAAAACCAGCTAGCAGCGTGGAGGAAGAAGAGGGGGTAGCCACAGCTTGTGTGGGGCCTGAGAGGCTCCATCAGGGGAAGTGTCTTCCTGACTGTCAGTGATACCCCAAGCCACACCTGGATCTTGGGATCTTGTCCAGAGGAGGGGCATAGCCTGTGACGTGGAGTTTCCAGGCTGGAGTCTGTACCCTGGAGGGAGAGAGCCTGATGTGTGCACAATGTCCTTAGGTAGAAGGGGGCAGAGATGCTCAGGGGATCAGAAGATGCCCCTCTTTATCCACCACTGCACTCCAGGAGTCCTTCCCTACATTGGGAAACTCTGTAGACAAGTCCAGGCCTGACTCTCCTGGCCATCTGCACTCTGGGGGCTCTCAGATTTGGGGGAAGGGGAGTGAGGGCAGACTCCTGGAGCTCTGAGGCTTGTGCAGTCTTCTGGGGCTGCTCTGTGGATTTTGTGTTTCTCCTGCCCTTCTATAACCAAGCATTACTAAGCTGTCTGTCCCTGAGGGGGTCCTCCTCTGGGGGCCACACAGGGGTCTTAGGATTGGTGACCTTAGGTCTGTTTGACCAGTTGAGATGGGAGTGTGCCCCCTGTCCCTGGTGGACCTTCATCTTCAAGGAAGTGGGAAGAAAGCTGCAGGCAGCGGGAGGCCAAGCAGAATCCAGAAGTTCAGGCTGGGAAACAGCAGATCTGCCTGGGTCATGGGGCTCTGCCATTTAACCTGACTCCAGGAGGAGCCTCAGAATCCCAGTGACTTGAAAGGTCACAGGGGTTCTGGCTCTCACTGAGAGTTTGTGAGGAAGGCGTGGCTGTGTGCAAGGTGAGGGTGTCTGGGCTCTTAGCTAAGGGACCTCTCTTGGTAGCAGAGTTAGGTCCCTAGCCCCTTCTGTGTCACTGCTGTCTGCTGACCTACTGATGGGCGATCTGGATGCTTCTGCTAGAATGGAAACCCGACATATGGTGGAGACACAGCACTTATTATGGAGGAGAAAGCATTTGTGGAACTGACTCCCAGACCATCCCTGAGAAGCCATTGCCATTCTACTGAGGAACCTCCTCTGGGCTTCCACAGAGATGGACAAAAACCACTTTCCTAAGATAATCCAGATATGCCCAAGTAAATGTTTCCTGAACCAGAATCTCAAGAGAATGGGGTCTTCCTGGGAGGACCTGGGCCTGGGCCGCTTAGGGGTAGTGCTGTGGGCCTCTCTGAATTTCTGTCTTCTTCTCCTCAGGACAGTTACTGAGCCTGGCTTACTGTTGCCGTGAGGACTGAGAAACCAAGGGATGAGTGCTCCGTAGACTTGGACATGGGCCTGGAGCAGCCTGGATGAGGTCATTTCCACTACAGAGGTTCCATGCATGTCCAGCTCCCCTGGATGTTGGCAGTGAGATGCAGCTCCAAGTGCATGGTGGGAACTCTGCCCTCCAGAAGCTCCACTCAGTCCTCTGAGAGTGGGATGGGCATGATCTCCCATCCCTAGTCCCTGGAGGGGCTTCAGTACAACATGGAGTCTACCTGTGGGCTCCAGGCTTCTTCCAAAAACCAGTAGAGGACAAACAGTAGATCTGATCTATGTAGAAACAATGGCAGCATGTTCTTAGGCTGCAGGATGCTGGGTGTCAGCGGGGTCCTGCTTGTGAAGTTCACTGTTGGGAGTAAGAGGCCCTCTTAATCCTTCCTAGGCATTCTGCTTGGGGGGAGAGGCGTACTGCAGGGCAGGTGAAGGGACCTCCTAGTTCTACTGCAAGTATTGGAGTCTCCAGGCTGGGTCGGGTGTATCAAGACAATAAGAAACAAAGTTGAACTTCCCAATAGGACTCCTTCAGGTCCCAGGAGGTCCACGGGGTGAGCCTCAAGCAAATTCTACAAGTATAATAACCACATGCCTGGCAACTCTGGTCTGGGAAATTGTGGTTCTGAGACCCACTCTGGCTCCCCAAGAATCATCCTTAATTGCTTCAGGAATGAGACTCCTTGGCTGGAACTGGGAGGTAAGCAAATAGATTGTCTCTGGCTTTTGGTGCCATTGAATTGACTTGGGCTTTAGAGAAGCCGTGGGAGGAAGATGGAGACAGAAGCTCTTTCGTCTCAATTACAGAGAAATTGTGCCCAAGGGCTTGACTCTGCGTGAAGCCACTCCTCCCTTTCCTCAGTTAGACAGGAAAGATTACACCTAGAGCCAGGTGGGAGATAATTCACAGGCCTCCAGCCTGCAGGGTGAGAATGTGGCGCGAAGTCTACATCTTGATTGGCTGAGGTAAAAAACAGTACCCTGATGGTGAACCAATCACCAAGTCAGATGAGATGCAGTGAAGGTTGGGACCAAATAAACAAACAAACAAACAAATAAATAAATAAATAACCCTAATCCTTTCCGCCCATGTCCCTTTGCCAGGTGTCTTGCTATGACCTGACTCTAGGGGTGGCATTTCTAGATGCTGCCACCCAAAGGCCACCCTGATCTCAAGACTGGAGTCACATCCTACTAGTAGCTTGGGACAGCTTCACTTTGCATCGAGTAATCTTTAACAAGACCACTAAAGAACAGCCGGTAACGGCTGTGGGTTACCAGAGAGTAAGCCACCTCTGTTGGCTTTTTCAGGACCCCAGCAGAGGCCCTGATGCTTCGCAGGAATGTGTGAACACCATTCCAGACTGGTGACTTTGCCAATTTTCCAAAGTTAGGGTTCCCCCATTTCCTGCCTCAGGTGCTGCCAGGGTCCAACGGGTCCATCCAGGGAGGGAGAGTCTGAGCCTGGCTATGCTTAGGTCTCTCAACTCTGGAGGATGACATAGGGTAATAAAGGCCAGCTGTGAACACTAAGAGCATCCCTTAGCATTTGCTATTAGTGGATCCTTCCTCGTGATAAGTCAAACTCAGGATTGTCTGACTCTCGCCGTGGCACCAGGGACAGGCAGTGTCAATAGCACTATAGGGAACAGGCATGGGGGCCAAGGAAAAAAGACGTCTCCCCAGGGCAGACTAGAAGAGAAATGTGGACAGCTCAAGCCTTTCAGCCTTTGCCCTGTGCTTCCTGTTGCATTCTGGGCCTTTCTGGGTCTCCTGTTAGTTGTGCTCAGAAGGAAACCCAAGACAGAGATCACCACATCTGGGAGCAAATTTTACCCTTCTTCTCTATGCCATAGGTCTTAGAATTGGGTCTCGGATCCCACTGAAGGCACCCAGCACCCAGGACTATTCCCAGAGCCCCCAGATGATCTTGTCCATCCTACCTAGGATGTAGTGTAGTGTCCCAGAACTTTCTTCCCAGAGACTTCTACTGATTCTCCCTAAAGCATGCCTTCCCCATGTTCCTTGACAAGGGGACATAAACCTGAGCCCGAGTGGGGGTGGGGGGATTCTTATGATAAGGGCCAAGACAACCTGGTAGTTACAGATCGTCCACTAACCCATAAGAGGCAGATTCATCCGTTTCCCCATCTTTGCCTCCCATGTTATCCCCCATTCTTCTTTCTGTTCCTAGGTCCTAAGTGGAGTTGGCCACTACAGCCTGACTCCGGTGCTCTTGCAGCAGCCTCTCTGAAGTGAACTTACCCTCACTAAGTACCTTGTCTAGGAACCCTTGAAGGTCCTCTCCACTGCTCGCTGGCAAGACCCTCCACAGACTGCTTCGTGTTAAACTCCTGCTGACAATTTCTTCCCTTTCCGCCCCCTCTATACCTCTTCCACGGCACCCGCTTTCCAGAGCAGGCTGTACCGTGAAGCTGAGGGACACTGACACAGGGGCTTTCTCATGACACAGAAGTACCCTGCAAGGGAAAACTAGATTAGAAAATCCAAAGCCATTCCGCCCTACCTATATGCTTGGGAGGTGTGGGGTGCTAGACCTCAGGTGTCAATCACATGGCATCAACTGCCAACACAAAATAGCAATATAGGAAACAATATTTCTTTTAAAATTCTTTTGTGTTTGAAAGGTGTCCAGGCCTGAAGTTCTTTTCAACATGTCAGGCTTTTTATTTTTTTAAGGAAAAAAAAAAGATTAAAATATATCAGATTATTAAATAGAACTGCTTCAGACTTAATTTAGCAAACTGTAACATTTTTATCATTTTTATAAAACCCTTTTTAATGAAAAACGTCTGCATGGAGACCAAATATCCAGACCAAAATCATGCTTTCACTGTATATTTGTTATCCCTGAAGATGTTATTTCCAGATTTTACAGAAATAAAAATTTTGTTTAGAAGCCCAGGCCTCTGAGGTGGTGCCACACATCTCCGAATTTTCCAATTTGCAGTTCAAGAAGCTAATCCCGCCGTAATTCTTCAGCCTTGGCAATTCCCGGCCGCAATTTCATACCTTCAGCCTTGCCTCTTTGTAAATGCAGGGCTTGTAGCAACATTCGACCCAACATGTTTATTTTACATGAGCCTAAAAATGCTGTTCCAATAAGCATAAGCATATTTTCTCAGTGACAAGATGTTTTCTGCCGGCGCTCCCGATTTCACAGGTCACCGCCTGTGGCTGTTTCCCACGAGCACTCTCCTGGGCCTACTGGTGCCAAATGGGAGGTGGCGGAGCCAGACAGTGGAGAATCTGTCTTAGCGCTGTAGCAGCCCTCCAGGTCTGTCCTGGATACCCCTCTATGACACCTCATTACCGAAGGTGTGACTTCCCCCTGGGAATTAGGGCCACTATCTAACAACTGCCTCAGAAGTGACTTCTTAGGTCCCAGGCTCTTGGCCTGTCCTGGTGGCTGCCTTGTGGCCTTGTGCCCTGCGGGAAGCAGAGAAAGAAAGAGCACTGGATTCCTATGAGGTAGGCAAAGCTCTGTGGGCCCTGCCTGAGAGGTTATGAATGGCCTATGTCCAATGGGCACAAAGCTGAGCAGCAGAGCCAGGAGCAGGGTGGGGGGTGGGGGAGAGGAGGGCAATTTACCTGGCTTGGCCTCTGTGGCCTGTAGAAGTCAGGTGGGGTCATGCGGTCAGGTAGTCTCTCTTTGGCTCTTAGTGGAGTACATAATGTTACCTCAGGGACCTCTGGTGACCAGAAGGGAATTTGGTGTGGATGAGGAGGGTACCCACAACCCAGAAAGGGCAGTCGCCCAGCTGAGCCACCAGAGTAAACTTCCTAGCCAGGGGCAATCAGAGGCCATGGGCGTTTTACATGCATGGATCTGAGTTCAGAGGGCACCTCAGAGATTTTTAAGGTGCTTATATGCAGAGACAATGAATGGGACTAGGGACACATGGATAGGGACAGATAACGAGCTGTTCATTTAAGGAAAGTGCTTCCAAAGATGGAAATGGGCTGGAATCAGGTAAGGTCGGAGACCTCATGACCCTTCGCAGGCCACTTACACTGTCTCTGCCTTGTTACACATTTGAACAGCACATGCTTTTTTAGGCTTTCTCTGTGTCCCACGGGTACCCTGTGTGAGTGATATCTAGTCTTTCAACTAACTTGCTTCTCTCATGGCATCTTTGACGGCTTTCTGTACTGCCTGCACCCTCCTGCCTGCACCCTCCTGCCGTGGCCCCTCTCTTCCTGTCCACCACTCTGTTCTCACTAGATTCTGAAAGAACCTTCCAGAGCATCCACTCAGGCTATCTAAGAAGGTACACTGTGACCAAGCCTGTGGAGAGCCCTGAGTAGGGTGCCCCAGCCTCTGAGTGCTGCTGTCCGATCTTGTACCCAACTTGTTTCAACTTCACTTTGAGCACTGTTGATTGAACCATAGAGAGGAGGAATAATAGGCCCAACCTATCTCGGATGGAAGGCTTTTCTGGATGTGGGGGCTCTCTCAGCTAAAACCAGGGAAGTTTCTGGCAAACAAGGAAGCAGGACGTCTCTGTTACTGGAAGCTGTTTTCTGTTGGGGGTTGGCCCACCGTGAGGATCACGTGATGCCAGAGTGTTTCCCCCTCCCCTCCGTTGCTTTTGGTGCTTCAGGGCTCGCTCTCCTTGCCTCCTCTCCCAGACCACTGTGTCGCACTCCTACTCACAGTGATCTTCACAGCTGGGGAAACTGTACTCAGGGACTTGTTTGCTAAGTAACTGGCCTTCTTAAGAAGCCAGTCCTTACGCAGCAGACCCGGGAGAGTTCAGGTCCGAATGAGGGTAAAATCTGCCTGACAGCTCCCTGTGAGAGAGGCGCCATCACAGTTGCTAGCTGGACCCCGGGCCCCTTGTCTCCCATCCCAGGGCTTTTACCACAGGGCACTGTGCCCAGGTGCAGCCTGGGCAAACCCCACAACCTTCTCCCAAGAAGTTGCACCAATGTTCAGTTCAGCTGAGGTCACTTAGAACTCCATGGGACTTCATGTCACATCCAGACCCACAGCCCTCATCAGAGCACAGGCCCCCAACTGGCTCTGCTTGCCAAACTGGGAATGTTCTGAACCCCGTGCTGCGAAGAACAAAGGTCCAATTCAGCCTCGGGGGGGGGGGGGGGGGGGGGGGGGGGGGGGGGGGGGGGGGGGGTGGCAAGGGATCTCATTAAGGCCCTGGCAGCCGGCGTGGGGTCGGGTATTGTTTTTAATGGAAAAAACAAGAATTTGCTGTTGTGTTAGATTAAAGGCTTTGTCCAAGGGAATTAATCAGATTGCTACTGGCCTTCAGTCGCATAACCTTTGACTTCCCATTCTTAGAGAAGTCATGGACTAGGGCTGCAAAAGTGTTTCATTTCTCTCTTTGTTAGTTAATGAAGGCCCCACAGCAGGGTTTCCAGGAAGGATTGAATCACTGTCCGCCCCCCCCCCCCACACACACACCTCCTTAGCATGAGCTCTGAGCAGTCCGTGGCCACCATCTCCATCCATGCATCAATCCATCCATCCCTCCATGCATCCCTCATGTGTTTCATATCTTCATCCCGCTCTGTTCACCAGTTACTGCAGCTGACAGACCCCTGCAGCTGGGAGATCACGATACCTCTACCATCCTGTCCAATATTCCTGTCCCCTGGCCCACAGCTGCCCAGATTTCAACTCCCTATTGGATGAGAGCACCTACATGGGGGAGACATGGATAACAGCATACACTGAATCGCCATCACATGTACTGCCTCCAGATCCTGCAATAAGGAAGAGCACCTGGCTAATGTCCCAGTCTTCCCACCCCTTGCTTAAGACCACAGCCTCACCTCAGGGCTGCCCATTGCTCTTTCCCAGCAGGCAGGATCTCACACAGAACCTAGGCTTGCCTCTCCCTATAAGTCCTCCTGCTTGGAGCCTCTTGAGTGTTGGATTACAGGAGTCTACTACATTGCCTCATTTCATACTTTTTAAAATGAGATTTTGCACTTTTTTTTTTTTTTTTTTTTTACTGTGCATGCAGGTTGTGTACACAGGTGAGCATTTGTATGGTGTGTGTATGTATGTGTGTGTGTGTGTGTGTGTGTGTGTGTGAGAGAGAGAGAGAGAGAGAGAGAGAGAGAGAGAGAACATGAGTAATGTGGAAGACGGTGTTAACCACAGGCACGAGCCTCCTCAGGAGTTAGTCTCTAAGACAAGGTTTCTCCCTGGGACCTAGGACTCGAAGACCAGGCTTGGCTGGTTGCTCAGAGAGCCCCATGGACCCTCCTGTCTCCATCCTCCAGTGTTAGGCTTACAAGTGTGTGTCACCATGTAGCCTTTTGTGTGGGTTCTGCGTGTTATGATTATAAAAAGATAGAGGTATTAAGACATGTTCTATGGGGGTGTGGTGAGGTATGGGGGAAGTGGGTGTCTCAGCGGGCCCATGCCAAGGCATCCCTTCCCTCTGAGGGACCAGCCACAGGAGAGTATAGCATGAAACAGAGTTTATTTAGGGCATGTGGAGGGAGGGAAGTTATGAGAGTAGCAGAGGCAGAGAAAGGCACAGAGAGAGTGTAGAGAAGTAGAGGAAGGCCATGACCATGTGGAGAGAAGGGGAACATGGGGACAAGAGACAAGGGAGAGAAGCAGGAATAAGAGAGAAAGAGAGAGAGGAGGGGGCAAGCAGCCTCTTTTATAGTGGGCCCTCAGGCCTACCTGGCTGTTACTAGGTAACTATGGGGAGGAGCATACCTGGCTGTTGCCAGGTAACTGTGAGGGCGGAGTCCAGACAGAATACCAACATTGGGGAATGAACTCAGGCTGTCATACCTGTGTGGCAAGCACTTTATCAACTGAGCCATTGTCGCAGCCCCTGTGGCTGGAACCTTAAGTTCGACTCTTGCTTCAAAAGAAAAAAAACATCAGTAAAGCTCTTCAGACCCTCAGAAGCTCCCAACTAGCCCATTTCCTGCGGGTCCCACACTGTCCCTGGATGCCTAGACACCATCACAGATTTTCTTCCTCCTCTCGTGGATATGAGACCCCCTCTCTGGATACCCTGGGAGCTCCCAGTACTGTATGAGTATTGTTCATGTTCTTCTAACTTTGTACCAAAAGATGTATTGCCCAGTGGAAGATAGAGCCATGGTGCCTCCTCCACGGTGTTCCTAGAATCTCTGCCCTAGAGGTCTACAGAGTGTCACGAGTCGGGGACACATTTGAATTGCTCAAAAGTTGCCAAGAGTTATAAAATCTATCTTTGTACACATGCAGGATCTGGCTGCCAATCAGACACAGCAGGAGCTGGGGAGATAGTCTTTTGCACGCCATTGTCATGGAAGGATCAGCTACCAAGATATCTCAAGTTCTCTTGCCCGCACAGCAAGACACACTGTAAGTCTGGTCCTTCAGACTCTTGTCATCCTAGCTGGATTCAAGATGTGGGGGACACACAGCTTGGGCATTAGCAGACAGAGACATATTCTGAGTGTGGGGAGACAGGAGGTCGCCCAGAGACGAGACTACAAAGGTGACTGTGAGGCGGGAGGAGACACTCCAAGTGCTTCTGATTGGCAAAGGAATGAGACCCTCACCAAACAGACCTGTTAAAACCGAATAGAAACAGCACTCTGTGAAAAACCAGATGGTTCTGAATAGGCAATTCCTGGAGGAGCAGAAAGAGCAGTAACATCTGAAGAGCCCCTGGGTCAGTGGATTTGTAACAGAACGAAACCATCCCAAAAGTTCGACAGCACCCAGGGTCATAGGGACCTGTGTACACAATGGAATGATCGATGGGTAATGTGTGTCCCAGCGGGCCTGGAATGATAAGGAACATTTTAAACTCTAAAGCCACCTCATAGGTCTCACCCGAAATCCTGGAAAATGACATCCACTTCATAGTGGGAAGAGTTAAGGGTTCATAAGGTGAGTACAGGTGGGACTCCCACCCACCATGTCCTCTCTGAAGAACCCCCGTTCTGGGACCCCCACCTGCACCCTCAGAGCTCATCTTCTTTCTGGGTATGCTGTCCCTGACACACAAAGGTGTGCAGTCATGTTCTCTCTCTCTCTCTCTCTCTCTCTCTCTCTCTGTCTGTCTCTCTCTCTGTGCCTATCTCTGTCTCTTTGTCTCTGTCTATCTGTCTGTCTCTCTGTGTATGTCTGTCTCTGCCTCTCTCTCTCTCTCTCTCTCTCTCTCTCTCTCTCTCTGTCTCTCTGTCTGTCTCTGTCTCTTTGTCTCTCTCTCTTTCTCTCTCTGTCTATCGCTGTCTCTTTGTCTCTCTGTCTCTCTGTCTGTCTCTCTCTGTGTCTATCTCTGTCTCTTTGTCTCTCTCTGTCTGTCTCTCTGTGTCTGTCTGTCTCTGCCTCTCTGTCTCTCTGTCTCTGTCTCTGTCCCCCCCCCCTCTCAGCAGCCTGGGGTGGAGACCCCAGTGACTCCTGATCATAGTCTGCCAAGGGTACAAGAATGGACTTGTCATCTCCCAGGATCCTTGGAGTGATACTGTGTCTCTGGTGAAGGTGGCCCCGGAGATGAGGATCTGGCCACTCCACCCTCCTTACTCAGAACCTGGGAAGCTAATCCTAACTCCCTACAGAAGAAGGGTGAGGGAATGGGGCTGGGGTCATTTAGCTTTTGGGCTCCAGTTTGTCCTGTGGGCTGGGGTCATTTAGCTTTGGGGCTCCTGTTTGTCCTGTGGGCTGGGGTCATTCAGTCTTTGGGCTCCATTTCTGGGCTTGTGTGGTTAGACAGGAAACCTGACTAACTCTGGAGATCCGAAAATTAGACAGCTTTTTTTTTTTCTCATGTAAACACACCGCAACAATATTAGGAGCATCCCTGAACTAAAGGTTCATGTGAAATTTCAGCTAGGCAGGGAATCCCTTCTTATCAGATTGCCTTTCAGTGCTGTGGCAAGGGCAGGCGACTTTGCCCAGAGATGGTGACAGCCTTTGGCTTTTGCCTGCCATGTCTTTCCTTTCTTGGGTCTGAGAGTTAGGATCTTGTCTGAGAACTAGAGTCTAAGCACTAAATAACTCTTCTTGGAGTTGTGCAGGGGTGCTGCCACACAAGCATCTAATGTGGGTGTGGCCTGGGGTATCTGGATAGGTAATGAGCTCTCTGCCATAGGAGACATGCCAGCCCCTGCATTCAGCAAGAGCATTGGGTATGACAAGGAGCCTGACCATGGGAGAGAGAAGTGGATAAGTCCCCAGCTTACCAATGGGACCAATAAGAAGTCTCTGGGGACATCTGGAGCAGAACCTGAGGGCCATAGGTTAGAGAGGTACAGGCAGAGAGGGAGCCCAGGCTGGGAGGTATCCAGGCCAGGCAGTGGTGACAGATAGCCCAAATGAAGCTCCTGTACCTGCTCGGACAGCTTCAAATCATCATGGGACATCCCAGTTCTCAACATTTGATGTCTGTGATGGGGATGGTGGCGCTGGAGTCAAGATATCCACAGTGCTGGGATCTCCCTGGGGGAGTCTAGGGAGGTCTGTGTGTCTGCTCTTCTGGCTTCTAGGAGACATCCTGCTCCTTGGCTTGTGGCTGCTTCTCTGATGTCTTTCTCTTACATCACCCCCTTCTTCCTCCAACTTCCTTCCTTCTAAGGACCCCAGGAGGACCCCCACATAGTTCGGAGCCATTCAAGGCTATGTCTCCCTCTTGAGGTCCTTATGGACATCTGTGAATCCCTGTGCATGGTTATTTCAGGGCTCATCTTCAGGACTCATTGTTTCCTGAAGTCCTCAAAGGCTTCAAGAGATCCATTGGAGATGGCCCTGAAACCTAGCTATAGGAGCTTGGAGAACTGTCTCTGAATGCTGGAGGTCTCAACAGAGTGAAGACTGGAGCCTTCTCAGGTCTCCAAGTCCAATGTGCTGTGTATGGCACATCTCAGGCCTTGGTTGAAGCGGCAACCTGGGCCCTGTAGTCCTGGTGCTAGCCAGTGTCTGAGCTGGGACAGAGCCTACGAACTATAGCTGGGGCCCAGCCAGGGGCTTTCTGGCCTCCTCTCCGGAGTTGCTGCTCGGCTGGCTGGTCACACATGCTTTACATTAAGGCCAAAGAGTATGTTTTCCGTGCAGTCTGGCACAGGAGGGGAGCACTAGCTATGCAGGGTCCTGGTGGGATGCCAAGGCTAGAGAGAGGCCCCAAAACTGAAGAGAAGAAAGGAGGTACAGGGTGACAGTGAGATCAGAGACCAGAATTGCCTTCCACTGGTCTACGAGGAACACAGGGGTAGTTCCTTCAGGGTTCTAACAATGTGCCTCGAATGACAAGCCAAGGCCACCAGCATTGTGGATGGAGGGAGATCTTGGGCCTTCATCTTCTTGGCCTGGTCCTATAACTTAAGAACTCTCTGGCCCTTTCCTGTTTTTAGGGTTGACTGTCCTTGATGGATGCCTACACACTGAGACTTCACTGGTACTGGAGGGTGCCCTGGTGCCTTATGTCTGTGGAGAATTCGCTGAAGTTCCACCATTATCCCAGGATGCTGGTCTTGCTGGTGAGCCTCCTACCCCCATCCCTGCATCATGCATCTTGATGTTCAGAAATGTTTTCTCAGCCAAGACGTCCTCAATCCAATCCTCCCTCTAAACCGTTCACTGCTTTCAACCCTGGAGCCTCTATTCCACGAAACTCTCACCTCCAGCTCCAACCTCAGTGCCCTGTCTAGAGCCCATACCCCAGGGGTGGCAGTCAGATGTCAGGGTGGGGGGCTCATCCTCCCCAATTTTACACCCCACTCAGTGGGCTGAGTCCATGGGAGCTGTTGTGTCTATTGCTACATACCAGGTCACTTTGGATATGACAACTTCCTACTTGAACAATGTTACTGCTGCTCCTGCCCTCACGGCTCTGGCATCTGGTGTACTTTCACACGCTTACTAGGAGAAAGAATAAGTCAAAGCTATGATAGTGAGACTCTGCTGGGCTAGAGGGCATCTCTAGGATTGTAAGTGTTTAGTGGAGGAAAGCTCACGCAGAAGGGCACATTTTGAGCTGGGTTATGAAGGAGTCTGTGTCTAGAGAATTTGGTGCTTGGAAGAACACATCCATCTCTGCGGATCTAAAGTGAGTAAATCACAGCCGAGTGCCAAAATTCTACCTGAGGCCTATTTTGTACATCCAGGGAACTAAAGATAATTTGACGCTTTTTTGAGGGCTTATACTTTAAAAAGTAAAGACAAATCTACAGCCAGAGCCTTTGCAGAGTCTAGCAGGACCATTTCTGCCAGGAACAACTTGTACATAGAGGAGATGCTACATCAGGCTCCGGTCACACAGAGTGGGGGCTGCAGCTGTCCCGAGGATGGGAGAGTCTCAGTACTCCGGCTTGTGAACGCTATGGTGTGACCCCAACCCCTCTCCCAAGAAGGTAGGATGAGCTCATCGTTGTCCCTGGACTGAGCAGGCTCACCTCTTCCAGCCAGATCCATGACCCTGGGGCCTGGGAGGGAGAAGACTCCCACACTCATTTGTGAATTAGGCGTATTTTCCACCGGCTGGCTGGGTCTGCAGGGACCCAGAAAGAAGACGTTCCAAGCTTTGTAATGTTTCAGCTCTAATGAGCTGGAATTCTGGTGGTTACTTCTAATCCCACTGTGTTTACCCCAATCAGTGATCGAAGGTTGGCCGCCGGGATAGCTGTCATTCCTTCTGTGATTAGTATTCTGGCAGGCCAGCCTGTTTTCCAGGAAAGGCCCCTCATCCCTATCTCTGCATGGGCTCCAGGCATCAAGGCATCTTCTGAGGCTGAGACCCAAGGCACCAGGCAGAAATGCAGGGCACAGCAGTAGATACAGCAATGGGCTGCTCAAGAAGGTCACTTCCCAAAGCTTTGGTGGTCTTTTCTTGGCTTTGTTCTAGGCTTTTTTTTTTTTTTTTTTAATGACCCCAGTAAACACAAGGGATAGTGTGAATTTCCAAAGAAGTCACCTGGAGGCACCTGGGGAACAGTCTCTGGGGGAATTGTAGAAGTCACTGTGATGTATGAGAGCCCCCGAGCTACCTAACACGGTGTGGGAATGGAGAGCCAACCATGGGCATCCCATCATGGTTAGGGAGAGTAACCACTAACAAAGTCAACGAAAGTTCCCTTTGCCTTGAAGTCAAGAGGTGTAGTCACCTGAACATGGAGGTTGTTGGCATGGTCTAAAGGGCTAGGGCCAGAGCCTGTGCCATGCAGGGCCTCTGCCTGGTCCCGTTAACCTCCTCTTCCTCCCAAAGCCTTGACTACTGCCACCACAGAGTTGTTCTTCTGAGGGTCTAGCTGGATTGTTCTGTTTCAGAGACCAGAATGACCCAGGTTCATGAGCAGATGTAACTCCAATGCTATCACCCGTGTAGACTTCCTGAGTGCTTGTTCTGTGGTAGACCCAGGAAAGATGACAAGATTCCTGTAGACCTGTTGACACCTATTGGCATGGCTTGTCCTCTGGGCTCGGTCTGGGCTCAGTGTGTGAGGTTTGGTTTGGTTCTTTTATCCTGGATCGGCCTTGTCTTTGAGCCAGTGTCGGGGCTCTGCTGGCTCCCCTGACACTCACCAGCCTCAGAGCGCTACAGCAACCAGACTCTTGGTGACCTCCACTTTCTAAATAACAGGGCCAGTGGCACGATGCATACTTCCAATTTGCTTTCCCAAAGTTTACTGCCCCATAGCTCTGGATGGTCGTGGCTGTCTGCTTGGGGATGGCTATCTGGAGCAGTAGAAATAAAGAGGTGTTGGGGGTGGGCTGGGGGGCGTTTCCTGACACTCTGTGTGAAAGGCCAGGGTGTGGCAGGGTTCAGGGACCTGGGTAGAGGTGTAGTTGGTTCACAGAAAAGGAGGTCAGGAAAGCCCCGGGCTACCCTCTGCACCCACCGCATGGCTCCGTGCACAGTTCTTGGAACCCTTGGGAGCTGTATCCATGTGGGATGCAGGGCCTGGGAGCCGCTCAACCCTGGCCACAGGCTCACAGAGCTTACACATCTGCTTAGGAAGCATTTCCTTTTTATGAGTGAGTTCCAACTTATTAAATTTTACAGCAGCAGGAAACTTGTAGCCTCACTTAGGAGTTACAAGGGCCTGGGGTGAACATGTACTGTAAAGCCCAGTGGCCCGTGGGAATCTGCTTTAAAGAGGAGCCCAGGCCCAGGATGAAGGTGCCTCGGGCACCCAGAGATTCCACCAGAACGGCCAGCGTGGTGCCAGGACCCCACATGGAGTCTGTTGGGCCTCTCTTGAACCATTCTTGGCTCTCCTGGAACCAGAAAAAGACTAAACCCTCCAAACTGAGCCAGAGATGGGTGTGGTCAGGAGAACGACTCTCAAAAGTGTCAACACCCCACACATCCAGACCGTGCTCACCAACCTCCAAGGGAAGCTTCCCTGCACAGAGCTAAACTGCATACTTGAATGGTGGGGAAGTAGGGGAAGATGGTGACTGGAGTATATGTTGGTTCTAAGTGAAGACCAGGGTCCTTCTAAGGCAGTGATTCTCACCTTGTGGCTCAGGTGGCTCATGACCCCTCTGGGTCTCAAACAACCCTTTCACAGGAGTTGCCCAAGACCACCCTGTACATCATCAGATATTTACACAATGACTCATAAGATTACAAAATTAGTTATGATGTAGGAGGGACAAGGCTATGACCCGAGAAAGGTGGGCAGCCTAGAAGCTGGAGAAGGTACCTTCCTTTTGTGGAGCCCCCCAGCGGGAACACCCACAGCCATCTTTGCTCTGGCCTCAGGTGACCATTTTAGTGTAAAGTTGTATAGATAAGTTCACAGTATCTATCCGAATTGTCAGAAGGAACTGGCCCATGAGAACTGGAGGCCAAGTGGCCATGTTCCACTGACAGTCCTGTGACTTCAGGACTGTGTGAGCAAGCGGGAAGAGCAGGGTAAGTGACTAAGCCACAGGGTAGAGCATCCAAAATGTCCTTGTTCTTGTGAAAGAGACTCCAGAGAATTTGCCTGCTTCTTCTGTCACATGAGGAGGTGGCCACGAGCCAGGAAATAAACCCTCACCGGACCCAGAATGGCCCGTTGCCTTGATCTTGAACTTGCCCACACTGTAACTGTAATGAATAATTACTGCTGTTTACAAACCATGGTCTGTGGCATTTTGGTAATAGCAGACTGAATCAGCTGGTCTAGGATCGGACTCAGACAAAGGTAGCTGCCATAACACACGTTTTGGATCTGGCAGGCAGCAATGAATGAGCAGAGAGCAGGGCAGAGGGGTGGGGCGGGAGACTTAGGAGCTAGACATCACCTTGTTTGTCTTAAGTGTAAGGTGACTGGGGGAGACTCAGGGACAGAGGGGTGCTGAGAGGGAGTGTCTCTGTCTGCTGAGGGCTTGGGCTGTCTGAGAGAGAGTGCCTGTGAGGATGAAAATGACAAAGGCCATTCTGATCTCTCAGACTGATACACAATCTGAAGACTTTAGCTTAACTGGGATTGTATGTTCCGTGCAAGAGTGACTTGTCTGGGTCACTTAGCTCATTCTCAAAGTCCTGAAGGTGAAACTTGATTCCTTCTGACAGCAGACTGGAAGGTAGCAGAGACAAGAAAGGACTCAAAACAGAATTGCTAAGCAGCAAGGAACTAGAAGCTAAGAGCTGAAATATTTTTAACTAACTTAGGGTGTATGTGTGTGGGAGTGGGGGTGGGGTCAAAGGTCAACTCCAGGTATCTTTTCTCCCTGGGTACCATCTGCCTTGTTATTTTGAGACACCTCAGTTATACACCACATTAAACTAAACCATTGAACCTCCTTGTGTTAGTGTAAGTGTTCCCCCATTATTACCAATTAACACACATAAACCCAGAGAGGTCAGGAAACTGCCCCAGGTTGGCTTAGATGGTCGGTAGCACAGCCTGCATTTGAACCGAGGTCTTTGCTGCCCATTTGTCACAGTGAGAAGAGCTAGGGATGGGGAACAAGAAGCAGAAGGAGCTTTGGCTCTGGGATGACGACAGCTGGCTGGAACTGGTGAGGGACGGGAGCCAGTGTTCACATCTAGCTCCTTAACCTGAACTGAGATCCTTAGAGCCAAGCCCAGAGCTGAGAGCGTCTGGGAATTCTGAGGGTATTTTTAACATGTTTTCCTTTTAATAACTACCTAAAAATATGTTACCAGTTATAAAGGACAGGCCGCTCGCTTGCTGTGCCTCCTCAAGCCCCTTCCACACAGGGATTATGGTCCCAATGAGGACACGAATCTATTTTGGGGGCGTCACAAGAAGCTTGCTTTTCACAAAAGTGTTGTGTGTGTGTGTGTGTGGGGGGGGACAACTAACATAGAAACTTCTGATTACAGCCAGAAAGAAGTATTCTCCTTCTCACCAGCCTATCTTACAATAGAAAAGCCCTTACCTGGGAACACCGGGAAAGGCAGGACGCCCAGGACAGAGCCTCAAGCAAAAAGAGTCCCAGAGCTTCCTCTTTGTGCTGGGGGCCAAGACTCTGCCTTTCTACACGCTGACGGGCCCACAGGGACACTAACCCTTCCCCTGGCCCGAGACAGAGAAAGGCAGGCTCCATCTCGGTCACTGATGGATCCCCTGCAATGATGCCTGCTCAGTGGGACCCTGCTGCTGTCTGAACATCTCATAGCCTGGACCAGAGAAGTACAGAGTACCTCCACTGCTGGCTGGAGTTCCACCTCCCCCTCTGAGGACTTCTGGGGCCTGACATGCAATCACTTAGACTTTCCGCAGCAGCAAACAGATCATGCAAGTTAGAACTCTGCTTTCAGCATGGTTGGGGGGAGGAAGAAATGAACAGGTTGGGGGAGTTATCAAATGCTGCCCCTCCACTTTATCCCTTGACTGAGTCAAGGAGTGGTTTTAGCTGGAGTGATACTAAAAGAGGAAGTGGGGATCTGAAAGCCAACCCCAACCCCAGCCTGCACACTGCACCTTAAGCAGACTGGCTGCTGTTAAATGGCAAGATTAAATAGGATACAGATCTCCATTACCAAATCCCTCAAATATCCCAGATACAATAAAAACTCACTCATCAGCCCCAGAGCCAGGCAATCACAGGCTGCTGAGAAACAGCAGTCAGCGGATGCCAGCACTGGGATGAATCAGAGGTTGGCATAATCTAACAGGGATTAGAAAACAGCTATCATAGATGCGTCAGCGGCAGTTATGAACACCCTCGAAACGAGAAGGAGAAAAGAACACCGACCAGGAAACCTCAGCAGAGAAATAGTGGGCATCTAAGAAGGTGCCAAAGGGGACATTGTAGAGATAAAATAGTAGAATAACTGAAATTTGAAAACCTTGCTCTGTGGGCTCAGCGGAAGAGTGGAGACAGCCGTGGAGAGAACGATGAACTCAAAACGGGTCAATGGAGTTCAGAGTCAGACCAACCTGCAGAGGCAGCGCCGACGCAAGATGTGCGGAGACTCAGAAATTGGGGAGATGATGACACAGGGTCAAACTTGGATGTTCTTAGAGTCACTGAAGAGGAGAATGAATCCATTAAAGGAGATTCTGAAGGCATAATGACTGAAAATCCCCAGAATTCATGGAAAACATAAACCCTGACCCACACAGTTCCAAGAAGCTGACAGAAACCAACAGAATAAAGTCAAAGAAACACATGGCAGGGAGCCATCAGACACCTGGGATCTGGACTCCAGTGCTCTCTCTCCTTAGGGGATGAGTGACATTGAGAAGGGGGTCAGGCTGGCCTTGAATTCATGACACTCCACCTGTGTTAGGCTGGCAGATGCTGTGACAGTGGGGGAGAGCTTCAAGGGATATTCCTGAAAGCCGTCCATGGTGGAGGGGAAAGGTATTGTATTTTGGGGTACACCAACCAGAAAATAACAGGTCCTCTTTCTGAAGCCAGGTCCCATTCTGAAATAAAGATGGGAGTGGGGAGATGAAGAAATAACTGTTAACTCTCAAGTTTGAATCTGAAAAAACAAACAAACAAAAAAGTACTCTTCAAGAGTAAGGGGTAGGGACTACATTTTAACTACAAAATAGTCTGTCTAAGGGGCCAGGGAGAGTCCTCAGTAAGGACAGGTACTCACACACAGCATGACACCCTGGGACCTACACAGAAAGCTGCAAGCAGGGAGGGCATCTAGCGTCCCAGCAGTCCCACAGTGAGAGGAGAGGTAGAGGCAGGAGGATGGCCTTGCCCTCACTACTCGCTGGTAGTGACCAGGACTATATAAAGCATGGCAGGAACAAGAAAGACAGACCCTGCTTTTCCTGACAAGGTGGAAGGAGAGAAGAGAGTTCCCAAAACTGTCTTCACACACACAACGAATTAATCACTTAGACCTCGCTAAAGGAAGTCGTAGTTTGTGTTCACGGGAAGGGGGAAGGTTTGTATCGCTCATCCGCATAGTGAGTGCCATCTCAACCACATTACCACAGAAGAATTTTGTTGATCTCCACAGACTTTTGAGTTTAAAGGGAAAAGCCAACGATGTAGAACGGGAAACCCAACACGGAGGAAGGTAACCAGGATGAACTCACGCTATCCAATTTCAAGATGTGCACAGACCGCCACACAGTGTGGTCTTGGCAGAGAACAGTCACACAGGTCCAAGGAATGGCGGTGGAGAAGGGCTGGCTCCTGCAGATGGGCTGAGAGGCCTCTTAGGGCAAAGCAAGGCAACCAAACGGTAAACAAGTCGTTCTCTCGAGTGAGTGCTGAAAGGACCAAACACCCACATGCCAGCAAGCACAAACGGGTGGTTCTAGATACGAGCTTTGTGCCTTTCACAAAGATGAACTCAAAATGGACCAAAACCGTAGAGGGGCGTGTGAGGTCCCTGAAACACCCTGAAGAAATAAACAGGAAAGAATTCTGCTCGGTTTTAGATTTGCTATTGAGTTTTCCTAACCCACACAGAATGGTCCAGGAGAAGGGAAACTGCATGGCGTTGATATTAAAATCATCTGGGGCTGGGGGAGATGGCTCTGTGGGTAGAGTGTCTGCTGTACAAGCCTGAGAACCTGAGTTCGACCCTCACCAACTATATAAAGAAGCTGAGGGTATTCACTTGTAACCCCAGTGCTGGGGAGATGGGGACAGAAAGCTCTCAGAGATTCACTATCACTCAGCAAGCTTCATCAGTGCCTTCTGGGTCCAATGAGAGACCCTGTGGATAGCTCCTGAGGAACAACACCCAGGGTCAACCGCTGTCTCCTATAACATATGCACACATACTTAGACATACCTGCATGTGTCCATGCACCCACGCACACACACAAAGTGTCCATGCATGCGCACGCGCGCGCACACACACACACACACACACACACACACACACAAACAGAAAAATAAACTTAAAAAAATTAATTCTGTTCTTTCAAAGACTTTCTTAGAAGGAAAGCAGCATGAATATCCATGGGACACGTGTGAGCTCATCTGCTTGTATCCATATGACCCCTGTATACTAATCGGCTTGGATCCAAAATAAACAAAGAATTCTCACAATTCAACAAAAGGAACATAAGCCACCTGTTAAAAAAAAAAAACTTAGGCAAAGATCTAAACAAATCTCTCACCAAAGAAGACATCAGCAAAGCAAAAGCGTCCAGAAGGTGAACCGAG
The DNA here is from genome assembly GCA_019843815.1 of Montemys delectorum. NCBI lineage: Eukaryota > Metazoa > Chordata > Mammalia > Rodentia > Muridae > Montemys > Montemys delectorum. The sequence goes on from JADRCD010177068.1 coordinate 30,660, forward strand.
GCATTTGGGTCTCCAGGAACCTACAAACCAAAGCTCCACGGAGACAGAGACGTGTACCAATGAGGCTGGCTAGGGGCCAGTGCCAGGTGCTGGCAGGGATGGGCTGACAGGAACTCTCGTTCGTGGCTGGTCATAATGCAAACTGGCACAGCCTCTGTGGAAGACAGTCTGGCAGTTTCCTACAAAGCTAAATATAATCTTAGCATATGATCCATCAGTCATGCTCCGCACTGTTTACCCAACTGAGTTGAAAACTTATGGCCACCCAGAAAACCTGCATATGAGTGTTTATAGCAGCTTTACTCATAATTGTATAAAATTGGGGGCAAGCAAGATGCCCTTGCAGGAAACGGGGGAAATGAGCGACGGTCCGTCCACTTGGTGGAATAGTATTCAGCAATCTAAAGAAGTGGTCCACCGAGTCACAGAAAAGATATGGGTGAACGGCAGACACCCGTGGCTAGAATGGAAGAAGAGATCCACTATAAGCACAGTGCTAAGAGAAAGAAGCCATGTGGAGAAGGCCGCATGCCGTGCGGTCCTACCTGGGATTCTGGGACAGTTCAAATGAACTGATGTCATTAGGGAGCTGAGTAGACACTTGATGAAGCACAGAGATTTAGGCCCAGAAGGTATTTTATATCACATTCTAATAGTGATAGGTCTGCGGCACACACCCATACGTACATGTGTTTTGTGAAACCGTAGGGCTTCATGGGCTCAATTTAGTATTCATACTCGGGAAGCAAGGCAGCGACCATGGGATTTAAGTGAATCACAGATGTAGGCAGCAACCTTTCTGGTGGGGGAAGAGGGTTGAACAGGTGAACTCTGGGAGAAGTGAAAACCGCAGGCCAGAACTGCATGTGAGCACTGGGTTGTTGCGGATAGCGTTGTTTCCCCGAGGTGTGCAGGTTGGCAGTTATGAAGCCCCTCCATGGGCTGGGAACATGAGTGCATGTCTGTAATTCCAGTGTTCTTATGGTGTTATAACCTGAGTGGGTGCCCCACTCTCGAAGACTCAGGAAGGAGACCGCTGCAAAAGCATGAGATTAATTTATTAATTGAAACTGGTATACCAGGGTCACTCTGTAATCGGGAACAGAGGACCCAGAGGAAACATAGCTTTCGGTATTTATACCATTTTCAGAAAAGGGTTATACAGCTTACAACGTGGGCTGGTCACACTTTACACTTTACACCATGGGCTAGTTACATTTTATCTTTAGTTTCTATTGACTTTTCTCCTCCCGGTTAGGATAAGACCCCTGTGACATGCAGGTGGGGTGGGGGAGATCCACTCTCCCAGGGGATGTCTCTTGGAAGCGTGCATTCCTTGGGGATGAGTGTTTGCTCTGTAAACTCTCTTAAAAACCCTTTCTTAAGGATAAGTGGACTTCCTTGCTTTCTGTTATTTTTATGGGGTATCTCCGTTTCCTTTATTACTACAATGGCAAGATGGGAAAGGGAAGCAAGAGTCCCTGGAAGGTGACAAGTCAGCTAGCCCAATGTACACAGTAATGAACAGCAACAGATCCTTTCTCAAACAAAGGGTGAGGATTGACCGCCCAGGGTGTCTTTTGATCTCTATGTATTCTGTGGGATGTGTGAGTCTACACTCACACACATGAATATACTCCGCCCCCCTCCCACATCTACAAGGAGATGGAAGTAAACAGGCAAATAGGTGGCCAGTGACAAGAACCAAGTTCTCCTCTGTCATTGCAAAAAGAGCATCTGAAACAATTCAGGTGCGCTGGAGAGATGGCACAGGGGGTTAAGAACACTGGCTGCTCTCGCAGAGGTCCTGGGTTCAATTCCCAGCAACCAGATGTAGCTCAGAACCATCTGTAACTCCAGATCCAGGGTCCCAACATCCTCTTCTGACATCCATGAACACAAGAAACGCAAGTAGTATACAGACATCTGAAACTGTCCCACAGTTTCACAAACTAGGTTCTCTCTTGACCGAAGGGAGAAGCCAAGTTGCATCCCAATCAAAGCTTCGACTTTACTTTTGGGGGTTCAGGATTTATATGTACAAGGGGGGGGGGGAACTGGATCTCTAGGTTACAGTGACATTTGCATAACATAAACAATTTGGGAGGAGTCAGGAAAGAGTCAGGAAAGCCGGCTGCCGGGCTTGAGTTTTTGAGGGTGGTGGCTCTGGATGTCCCACAGGTCTCAGCCTCCGGGGAGAGGTTGGAGGTGCAGCCCACGGTGGGGGAGGAGGTCAGTAGCAGATGTCTTTAGGTCGCAGACGTGCCAGCCAGCAGGTGCACCTTTCTCCGGAATCCTGGGAGGCCGGAACTCAGAGCAGTGGGGCCTTTGTCTTGGCATAGCGGGCGTGAGCTGTGTCTCCCAGTTGCAAGCTTCGATGTCTCTGAGTTGAGGCAGGCAAGGGAGGGACCCAACAGACATCCATGTAGGCAAATCACACACACACACACACACACACACACACACACACACACACACACACTTAAAAAAACAACCCACATCAGACTGACCTATAGGCAAATCTGTGGGACATTTTCTTAATCAATGATTGACTTGGAAGGGCCTAGACCACTGTGCATGGTCCCACCGCTGTCCAAGTGGTCCCTCCTAGTGCTATAAGAAAGCAGGCTGAACATGGGGAGCAAGCCAGCAGGCAGCACACCCCTCCACGGACCTTACCTCATCTCCTGCCCTATTTGCCTTCGTGTCCCGACTTCCTTAGATAATGGACTGTGGTGTGGAAATGTAAGCAAAATAAACCCTTTGCTATGCATCTTGCTTTTGGTCATACTGCCTCACCACAGCAAGCAAGACCCTAACTAAGACATGAATGGTGAGGTAAGGTGTAATGGCGTGTGTTGGAAGTGAGTGATTAGCAAAGCTGTCAAGAAGCAAAGAGCCTGGGAAGACACCAGAGGGAAGGCACCTTTAAAGACACTCCCCAGTGACCCCCCTTCCTCCAACAAGGCCCCATTTCCCATCTGTAGTTTGACCACAAACACTTCCTGCATTTGTCTCTTAATGCAGTCAAAGTTCCCATGATCCAGTTGCCTGTCAATCACACCTTCATTTGGGGACCAAGCTTTCAATAAGTGAGCCTTTTGGGAGGGGACATTTTGTATCTTCGCATTAACCCAAGGGTTGACATAAGAGGAGGGGGTCCTAGGAATATGGACATCCTAGAAGCAATGGACGTGTCTTGCACCCAGGTTTTGACTTCCAACATTGAGTGCAAGAGGTAGAAAGGTCTTAGGTTCTTTTCCATTGTCATGACAAAACATTATGACCAAGGCAACTTATAAAAGAAAGCACTAAACTTGGTTCTAGAGGGTTAGTTAGCTCATGATCATCATGGTGAGGAGGGAGGCAGCAGGCTGGCATGGTACTGGAGCAGTAGCTGAGAGCTACATCCTGATCCTCAGGCATGAGGCAGAGAGCTAAATGGGATGACTAGGCTTTTGAAACCTCAAATCTCACTCTGAAGTTACACACTTTCAACAAGGCCACACTTCCTAATTCTCCCCAGAGAGCTGCACTAACTGGGGACCAAGTATGCAAACGTTAGCCTACGGGGGTCATTCTCATTCAAACCACTGAATTCTGTTCCCTGACTCGAGGGGCTTGTGGCCATGTCATAGTACAGAATATATCCAGTCCAACTTCAAGTCTTCATAGTTTTTTACAGTCTCAGCACTGCTTAAAAGTCCAAAGTGTCTCCTGAGACTCAAAACAATTGCTTAACTGTAACCCTGGAGATATCAAAAGCAAAAAGCGAATTACATATTTCCAATACATACTGGAACAGAATAGGCACTGCCACTCCGAAAGGGAAGAAAGGGCGTGTACTGAGGCAATACTGGACCAAAGCAAGGCTGGAAACCAAGCCAGGTAAACACTAAATCCTGAAACTCAAGTTTTAGTGTCAAATAGCTTAGCTGGTTTCAACCTTCCAGCTTCGTTGACAGCACACACTTCTCTCTCTTGGGCTGGTACCACTTCGTGTTTATAACTTTCCTTGGCAGGTGTCCCAAGGGCCTAGCATCTCCAATGTCTTGGGATCTCCAACTCATCCAGACTTTACCTTCATAGCTTCACACAATGGCCTTTCTGGACCTCCATGCAGGGACACCCCTGACACAAACCTGGCCTCAGCAGCATTCCTTAACCACAGAGGAAGGTGCCACAGTCCATTCACTCCTGAATCTTTGATCATTCTAAGGCCAGAACCACATGGCCTACATTGCCAAGTGCTGTAGCCTGTGTAGTATGAAACCTGGCTCTCTCCTTGAATTATATTTGCATAATTGCATAAGCATTGATTTGTTCTTGCTCTTTAAGAATAGGTGATTCCTTAGGCCCTTTCTCTTTACAAGTTGCAGGATTAGCTACCTGGGGACTTGCCCCGGAGGCACCATGTCATTTATTCCATTTTATCTTAAACCAAGGTTCTAACATTAAGTTTCATAGTGTTCTTTTTCTCCAAAAAAAGTACAGGTTGTACACCCTGCAACCATTTCTCGTTTTCATTGTAGATCTTGAAAAGAGAGATCACTAATAGCTACTTGACACAGTCAATACTAGGTTGTCTTGAAATCTCTTCTGCTAACAACATCAATCTGAGAAATCTGCAGATTTTTATTTTATTTTATTTTATTTATTTATTTATTTGCAGATACTTAAGACAAGGGCACGGAGCAGCCTCAGTGCTTGCCAAAAGATCACAACAATGGCCTCTAGCACTGTTGTTAATATTGTCCCCCCTGAAACCTTTTGAGCTGAGCCTCCATAGTCCACATGGCTCTCAGCAGGACTTTCTTCCAAGCTCTATTAGGATGGTCCATTAAGCTCCACTTACAGTATTCAACTGCTTTTCTAGTCCAAAGTCCCAAAGTCTTCTACATTTCTACACAAAAACCCCACAGCATGGTCAGGGCCATTACAACAATAGCCTGCTACTTCCTGGCACCAATTTCTGTCTTTCTTACTTTCCTATTGTCCTGAAAAAAAAACAAAACACCCTTGCCAGTTAGTGTTTTCTACTTTGGGCTTGTGGATGAGAAGTAGGCTTTAAGCTACTGCTCCATTACCATCCCCGACTGCCCATCGACGCGCTCCTGGCTATGGCGGCTGTGGACTTTAACTCTCTAGAACCATGAGGCTCATATGAGGTGCTTTGGTCATAGTGTTTGGCCACGTCAATAGAAAAAGAACCGAGACGGGCTCTTTAGAAAGATGACCATGCCGAGAATGCATGGGATGAGCTTGGAGCACAAAATGGTGGGATGTGAGAAGGTGCCTAAAAAGCCAAACTTAACTGAGGGGGGAAAAAGTTCACAATAAAGTGAAGTGTGAGAATGAGAAGAACCCAAAGGAGATTGCAGTGGTCCAGGCTGAAGCAGCAGCCAAGCATGTCACAGGCCCACACTAGGTGTCTGTGCATCGCATGGGCAGACGTGACGATGAAGAACAAGGAAGTGAGCTTTCCTATAGAAAATTCCCAGACAGTGACAAGCACTTTCTGTCTTCAAGAGGTCATGTCTAACTCCATCATCTCCTTAGGTCAGGGGCTGTGGTGTAGAGAGGAGGTATCAAGTGACTTCCCCAGAGAGCAGTCTTATAGAAGCCGACAGCCTCTTCCCCGGAAGCTCAACACCAGGGCACCATCAACTGCAGCTGTGGTAAGCCATGCAGACACCATATTTCTGGGCACACAGCGTGTGTGTGTGTGTGTGTGTGTGTGTGTGTGTGTGTGTGTGAGCTTTTTGCTCCTAGATTCTCTTCCCATGTCATATAGTCCTGTTCCCACCAAGAGAGAAATACCATAGAGATTCCAAATTAGGGATAGTACGAAAAATGCTGTGTGAACACTCCTTAGAATACGCAAGATTATCCCAAAACATTAAAAAAAAAACCCTAAAACTATAAGTGTAGCTTTCACACCTCCTCAAAGAAACATCTTTTCAACAAATGGAGATTGCTACAGAAAACCACAGCCAGTTAGAACACAGCCTTAGTGGGTAATATCTACAATGCCATCTCTGTACCTAAAGTTCGGGGACATCTCAGAGGAGGGGTGAAAAGACTGTAAGTGTCAGAGGACCAGGGAATCTACTAAGAGAGTGTGTCTCCTTGAAATGTCACGGAGGCTTCACCTATGATATTTCAAAAACATGGCTACCTGAGACCAGAGTAAAGACAGCCTCTGTAGACATGCTAACGGGGAAGGGGAAAGTCTCACAGGGCCCTGCCCCTAAGTGAAGAACTGCAGGCCACAAAGATGCTGGAGGTAGAAACCGCTTTCCCAGAGATGAGTCTCCTAATTGCTAAGTGGTGAGCCCTGAAATCACGTATATATGCATGCCACCAAGCAGGCACTGCAGGCTGTATTCATGTGCATGGAACCACCAAAGTTAAGGAGAAAGGGGCTGGGGATTTGAGGGCGAGAAAGGAGGGGGTTGGAGGGAGGAAATGAAGCTGTATTTCAATTTAAAAATAAAAGTGACCTTAAGAAGAAGATGAGAACCTGAATATCCCAGCTTTCTTTATATTCTATGACTAAATATCCTGACTAGAAAAAGCAGCTTACAGGAAAGAGGAGTTCTTATCAGGGTCAGAGGAACATTGTATGCAGCTGGTCACATCTGTACAGAGAGACTGAATGTACACATCCATGAGCTCAGCTCCTCTCTCAACTCTTGTACGGTCTAGCCCCTGTTGTGGGGTTCAAATCCATTGGGAAAGACCAAAGATTTAAACCCAATTCAGACTTAGACTAGATGACTTAGTTCTTACCGCTAACAGAAAGGCAGGGCCAGAGAGCCAATACAGACAAGCATGGTTTGGGGACATAGAGGTTAAGGGGGTTTCATCAGACAGACGTCAGAAACGTATGCATTGCAAGTATCCATGGAATTCACAGCTGGGCAAGAGTCCTGCTTCACCTCCTTCGTTTGTCTTTTCCTTCCTGTTGTATAGTAAATAAAGACCATCTCAGCCCTTTCCCATAGTGACAGCAGGCTTTACAGACTCGAAGGCAGTGGCTAATACCTCAGTCTTATCCCAACTGTAGGCCACTAGGATCCCCATGCATTCCAGAGAACAGATCAAGGGCCCTTGTGGGATGCCTGGCTCCATAGTAAGTTCCTTTTGTCTCTGCAGGGGACCTGTGTAAATTGCCACTCAGGTCTGAGCACTCTAATGACTGGAACAGAGCAGTTTACTTCCAGGCAGAAAAACTACACAGAGCCATCAGGCCTTTAGGGCTGGCTGTCACATCCTCACAACCCAAAGGCAGGGAGGGGATGGGCGCCACACACCGTGGGCCGAGTCTTCCCACAGCAGTTAACAGAATCTCGACAACCCACTCAGGCATGCCCACAGGCCAGCCATGTCGATAAGTCCTCGTGGAGATTCTCCTAGATGACTCCAGATGGAGTCAAGTTGGCAAAAGCAACCAAACCATAAGCAAAGGGAGTTTTGGGACACAGGACGGGGAGCATAGAGGGGATTTGTAAAAGAAAAAGGACTTTAGGGGAAGTGTGGGAAAGTCCGCTAAAGAAAGCAGGAGGTGGAGGCTGAGCTAACAGCCACAGGGGCTCCCCGGCTTTGACAAACCTACTGTACCACCCTACTGTGGAGCGCCAAGACTTAAGAAAGCCGAGGAGTGCTGTAAAGGTTTACCATCTTTAGAACAGTATGGAGAAAAATAGGCCCTCTAAAACTAAAACTTTACATTTAACACATCAGCTTGGGCCAGAGAGACGGCTGAGCGGGTACAGGCATGTCGCACAGGCCTGACAGACTGACTTCCAAGCCTGAGAAAGGTGGAAGGAGATAACGACCTCACAAGGCTTCCCTCTGACAGCCCCATGCACTTCACTGAACAGCCAGTGATGAGTAAAATTAAGACTGGATTGAAAAAGAAAATATAAAGTATTTAAAACACATACCTTAAGATATGCTTGGGAACTAGTTGTTGACAAATGTACCAGTCTGGGTGGATCTCAAGAGCAATGTACTCTCTGTGAAAAGTCACTCTCAGAGTGCCACACACATAATTCCCATTAGATGTCATTTCCCATTGGTAAGGGTGGAATCTGGGACTGTCAGCATATGCCACTGAGCCAAACCCCCAGGCCTTAGACATCATTTAAGAATGAAAAAAATCATAGAAATGGAGACACATTAGTGTTTTCCAGGAATTAGAGGTGAAATACTGTCTGGGTCTGCTTGCAATTCCCATTAAAAGAATGCCTGGGGCTGGATTAGTAATAAAGATGGAGATGTGGAGATGGGTGTGGTGGCAGATGTTTTCAGTGACAGCGCTTGGGAGGCAGAGGCAGGCGGATCTCTGTGAGTTGAAGGCCAGCCTGGTCTACAGAGTAAGTTCCAGGACAGCCAGGGCTACACAGAGAGACCCTGTCTCAAAACAGACAGACAGACAGACAAAACAAAAGGAAAACAAACAAATAAGCAAGCAAACAAACAAACAACCCCCCCCCACCACCACCAAACCAAGCCTTCAACCTAAGAACCTTCTGGATACAGACTGCAGCCAGTAGGTGGTCAGACTGCTTGCTGAATGGGGCCTAGGAGTGTGGACCCATTGGAAGGTGGTTACCCCCATCTGTGCATGGACGAATGTCAGTGACAGCTAAGCAACCAAAACCAGACCCCATCCTCACCTGCTCCCCATTAGGGGTGTGCTGGAGTCTAGGTTCTATTTTTGCAGCTTCCTATGACTCTAAATTTTTTTTAAGTTAAAGTACATTAAAAGTCTGCTTCCTGGGCTACGGATAGAGCAGTGGTAAAGTGCTTGCCTAGCTCGCAAAGCTGTGGGTTCCATCCTCACGGGGAGGGAGGGGGGATGCGGGGGGGGGGGCGGCACGGGGAAGAGTCTCAATATTCTAATAAAGCAGGATGGCTTATCACAGACTGCCTCCCAGGATGAGATTACACTATGAACAAAATGTAAAAACAATTGTTTGGATTGACATTTAAGAGAGAACTAAAGCAGGTGAAGAGAACACTGGCACCTCAAACCTGGAAGCAGCTGGTTGAGACAAAGGCCTAAATGGTTTCCCCTGGTATTCTTTCCCAGAGGATGGCTGGAAGGAACCTGCTACCTGGAGAGGCTGCAGCACCAGGAGGCTGATCCCAAAGCAACAGAGAGAACCATGGGCTGGAAGGGAGTGACCCCAGATCTACACAAAATGTCTCTTGTGAATGTCGGCCTACGTGCAAGCTTCTATGGAGCAGTGAAGGCTCCACAGCCCACTGCACCAAAAGCCTGGGCAGCCAGTCAGGGCAGAACCGGAGTCAGCTGCTCAGCAAGGGGGAAATGGGATTTGAAGTCTAAATTCTGCAAATAGAGAATTTGGACTTTAATTTCCACGAAACTACCACTTCCTGGTGCCAAAGAAAGGCCTGCTGTGCTGTAGGCGGAAAGGCCTCCTCTGGAGGCTTTGTTAAGGTGGCTCTCTTGGTAGGTAGCTACCTTGCAACTAAGAGAAGGGCCTTGCTTTGGGCATCAAGACCACATTTCGAAACTACAGGAAAGTGCAGTGAATTTGCCCTTTCAAAACCTCAGACCAAAGCCCCACAGGACCAAAGCGATTGGCACTAATTTAGCGACCTCCTGGGGGAAAATCGGTGAGCAAGCCTTCTTCAGAGGAAGACAATAGAAGCCATGGCCTGTGCAGTACAAGACTCCTAAGGCCCATTGGGTAAGAAGAAGGTCCCTGGATACAAGAGCAGAAAAACCTGACAGAGAGAGGCTGGGAGATGTCTCCTTTGGGAAGGTGCTCGCCACCTTGTAAACATGAGGGCCTGAATTCCACCCTAAGCACTCACAAGGACATAAGGACAAAAGGCATGGTGGCACGTCCCTATTATACAGGCGCTGGGGTGGGAGAGACAGGCTGTCCTGTCTGGCCAGACAGCCTAGCCTACTTGGTGAACTCCAGACCAAGGAAGGACCTGGTCTTTAAAAACAAAAAAAGTGGCTATCATCTGTGAAAGACCTGAGGTGGTTCCCTGGCCTCCATAGGCATAGACATGCACACTTGCACACATGTGCACTCTTGCACACGTGTGCACCTTCACATATATACACACATGGAAACACAAAACATGACTCATAATTAAAAAAAATCAAAATTAGCAAAGCAACAGAAGACACTGATTTTAGAAGAACTTGATATGAACTTTAAGTCTTAATACACACACACACACACACACACACACACATATTTGAACAATCAAAGGAAAAGATGGACCATAAGATGATTACTAATTTCTAGTGGGTACACATCAATAACTGACTGTGAGTTTAAAAATACAAGTGAAAAGTGCAATGTCGATTTAACGTGCTACCCAGCCTGGCTACCAGCAGGCTATAGAGTGTCTGCTCTTTCCTGACCAGCCTCCAGAGAATGTCACACTGCAAAGTGACTGGAAGTCAAAATCCCAAAAAGAGGTTGTTCCTGAATGCAGAATACAGAATGCACCCAGCTGCAAAGCTGGAGGGTCTGGAGCTGAAGCTATGAATCATGGACAACTGTGGATATGTTCCTTTGTAACAGGGAGAGAGAATCAGGAGAGGAAAAAACAAAGAAAGAAAGAAAGAAAGAAAGAAAGAAAAAATAAAATGGGAACCTAGATCTGGAAAGTTCTGTGTCTGAAATCGTCTAATCCTGCCATTAAAAATTAGCCCAGGATGGCCTATAGTTCCTAGGACTGTAGCTCGGCAGTATATCTCTGTGCAGTGTGCACAAAACTCAGAGTTCAATCCCCAGGACCAGAGAATACCTGCCAGGACCACAGGCCTAAGAGTAAAATGAAGAACGTACAGTGGCTCCCAATGCGGCATAGGAGGAAGTCTCCACCACCTTGGGTCGGCAATGACTTCTCAGATATGACACGACAGACATAACCTGTAAAGAAAAACCTGAAAAACTGGAGTTCATTAAAATGATTTTAATCTGCTGACTGACCTTATCAAAGAAGGAAGAGACAGGGCACAGACCAAAATAAAATACCTGCAGTAGGCCTGTCTCCTCAGACCTGTTCATGAAGTGAACACATACTCTCCACCTTCAGCATCGGGAAAATGGAGGCTCTGGCCGAAAACGAGCACTTCTTTGAAGAAGACACACAGATGAAATATAAGCATAAGAGGGATGCTTGACATCACTGGTAGCCAGGAAAAGGGCAAATTAAAAAATGACATGCCAATATATGCCACCGAAGTCCAGACGACTGAGAGCACCAGATTCAGGTGACTATGTGGGACTCTGGGGACTCACACAGGCTGGAAGGAATGCAGAGTGACCAACCGCTCGGAAAGGCAGACTGGCATTTCTTAGCAAGCTACACATATTTTTCTCCCAAAGACCCAGCAATCTTGGTTTTTGATTCTTACCTAAAACAGTTAAAAGCAAAACAAAACAAAAACAACAATACCTCACGCAAATGTATACATGGTTTTCTTTAATCGATACTTTACACATAATCTATCAAAAATTGGAACTTGCCGTACTCAGTCCTAAGAGGGAATGTACCACCAAACCACACACAGACGAGCAGGACCGCAGGGACTTAATACGAGCAGAGAAAATCCGTCTGAAAGGGCAACGAAAGTTACAAAGATTCTGGGGAAGCATTCAAAAAAAAATCCTAAGCACATAGCGCAGAATGGGACAGTGGTGGCCACGGAGCCAGAAAATGCAGCGC
>JADRCD010177068.1:42492-59523 GCA_019843815.1 Montemys delectorum
GGTGGCCACGGAGCCAGGGAGGGAGTGTTGCAAGAGCATATGGGAGCTCTCTGCACTTTTCGAGTTTGCAGCAACACTACAGCATTCTCAGGCAAGCTGTGGAGACAGCAAAATCATCAGTGGTTCCCAGAGATTGGCAGGGGAAACAGGAATGAACAGCAGAACCATCGTAGGATGGAGAGAGGCTTGGAATGTATGCACGTCTTAGTACAGATCTACGTATGCAAATGCATAGGATGTACAACAAGGAGGAGGCACATCAACACTGTACAACAATTGTACAGGGTTTGGTTGGTGCAGACCTGGAGATGCAAGTTCATTAATTATGCCAAACAACCATTACGATCAGGGATGCCGATAACTAGGAAGGGCAGCATCTGCCAGGCCCGAGAGCCTTAGAAACCCCAAACCTTCTGCTCAGTTCTAACTGAGGCTACTCTGGAGAAGTAAAGTATAATAAAAAATAACAACCAAGAAATAATGAAGATCTTGGGGAAATGAAATATAAAAGAAGGTTTTTGTTTTGTTTTGTTTTGTTTTAACCACACTACCCACATCACAAAAAATAAAATAAAATGAAATAAAAAATGAGAAAAGACATTCTTGGGTGTGAAGGGAATGCTGATACCCAATTACACTGACACACGAGGGGTGCTGAAAATAATTGCTGTATGGAAAATCGCCTAACTCCTTTCCCTGAAAAGCAATTAGTTGTCAGATGGTAATGAATGGGGCTACACTAGTTAGTACGGTTCTGATGCTCTGATAAAGTGCCACAGCTCAAGTAACTTTCAGAAGGAAATGTTTATTTGCACCTAGAGTTTCAGAAGCATAAATGTCCATCTGTGTCTTTCTCTGTCTTTGTCTCTGTCTCTCTCTGTTTCTCTGTCTCTGTCTCCGTCTCTGTCTCTCTGTCTCTGTCTTTGCCTCTTTCTCTTTCTCAAGTTCAGCTGTAAGTCAGAAAATTAAAAATGGTTTATTGAGGAGCCTCTTGTAGGAAAGAGAACCATGGAATATAGGTCAATGAGCTTCCAGAGGCAGAAGGGTCCAAGCAGGGAGTGGAGTGATGGGATGAGAGAGGATGAGGTGGGGAGGTGAGTCCCTGTGAATGAGGAAGCTACATGGGAACCTATGATTTTGTGACCTGAGAAAAAGAAATATAATAAAAGGGGACAGTGGAAGACATGCTCTCTGAATCAACAAGATGAACTACTACTGGACCTAACTAAGTGTGTGAGCAGGGATGGGGGCAGGGTGGAAGGGAAAGGGTACAGGACCGGTTAACCAAGCTACAGATAGATGGAGAAACGTTAGTGAAAACACACTGGATTGTAAGGAAGGTAAAATATATCACGGAAAATGGAGTTTGAACAGAGATACCTGCATGGGTGACCCACACTGCTCCCAGAAGATGTCGGTTATTAAATAAAGGTCTCAGTGCTACATGCAGGCTATCTCCCTGTGAGTTATGGGTCAGAGAGACCCCAGAGGTACTCAGAACAGTATATACTGCTCCCATTGCTTCTGGTTGCACACCACGACCAGACGGTAAGACACTATGGCTAAAAACAGCCAAAGCTTTGGTGGCAGCGTGGGAAGCCAGTCTTGAAGTGAGCAGGAAACCACCTTCCTGCTTAGCTAGCTCTCAGGGCTAAAAGGTGCTGGGCAAGCTTCCTCATGGGAACAGACAGCCATGATGGTCTTCCTCAGCAGCAGAACCTGCATGGTAAAATGCAGACCTGCCAGGTAAGGTGTGACAGACAACTCGTGTGGTGATGGTAAGGTCGTTTATGAGGCAACCAACTGCTTTCTGACTGGGTATGAAGTCTGTTCCACAGAAGGGAGTTCATGCCTGATGCTCTAAACGTGGTCAAGACCCATGGCTAGGGAGGTCAGTAGCTACAGATTTATGTGCTGCTCTCAGGCTTGGTCAGGGTTGAGGCAGAAATGTATCACTGTTCAAAATGCTGACGATAAAGTGCCTGCTAGTGGTCAGCCCTCAATGAGACTGCTTATCAACACCTTCCACCCGCAAGGCTCAGAGAACATCTCAGAGGCCAGAGAGAGCGTGAGAAGTGGGGGATGGGAGGAAGGACTGCTTTGGAATGCTGTCCTCTGGTTGTGATGCGGTGGTGGCATGCGCAAATACACATCAGCTATGATTATCTGCAGGAGATTAAGCCAGTGAAAGATTTCATTTCAGGATGGGGGGGGGGGGGGGAGGAGGCTCCTGAGGCCCGGCCCCAGCTGAGGAGCTATGGCAGTTGGTGGATGCTGAATGAGGGAGAGCTGCTTTTCTCTGGGTGTGGGTGATGCCTGGTAGGTTGTCCATGCCCCAGTGGATGGCCCAGTAGCCATGCACATATGGACAGCTCTAATTGGATTCAGTGGGATGTACATGAAAAAAGAAATAGGAATGTAGAGTTGGGAGACAGATGTAAAGGGAGTTTCAGAAGGTCGTTGGAAGGAGTTTGAAATGATTAAGATCAAGATGGATTGTATACACAAGTGGATTTAAATATATATATATATATATATATATATATATATATATATATGAAACAATAAAACCTCAAACAACAACAACAACAACAACAAAACGGCCAAGCATCTCATAAAAAAGGTGAATAGAAAACAGAACAAGACTATGATGAGGATTAGTCCGTCTTGAGAAATTAGCAAAACCAACCCTAACCGTGGAGGCACACAGGGAGGCAGTCTCCTGTGGGAGCGCCGAGAAGGGACACCACTTGGGAAAGTTATTTGTTGGCTTCCTGTGAAGCCAGACACCACACACAGCCCTCCTGTGACCCGACAGTTCAGTAGCAGCTATCCATCCAAGGGAAATAAAAACAGATACCCACAAGAACATTTTTATACAAATATCATAGCAACTTTCTTTCTAACAGCCCTAAAGTGGAAACAGCCCAAATAGCCTTTGACAGAACAGTGGACTAGCAATCCACAAAATACCATCAAGCATAAAAAGGAAAAATGGCGGGTCCAAATGCTGATTTAGAAAGAGGCATTAAATGCCAATCACTGGTGCCTTTGTTCCTGTGCAGATCCACACACAGCAGGGGAAACCAACCAGGGGTGATAGATATATCAGAGCAGTATGGGCTGCTGGTGAGGGCTGTGTGTGTGTGCAGTTTTGAAGGAGAAATGTCTCCCATAGACCCTGATATTCGAAAGCTTGGTTCTGCCTTGCTGGAGGAAGTATGTCACTGGCTGGGCTGGGGGTTGGGGGAGTGTTGAAATGAAAAGACTTCTAGCTCTTTCTTCGCTCCTTCTGCTTTGTGCTTGTAATTCAGGGTGTGAGTACTTAGCTTCCTGATCCTGCTGACTCACCCTCCCACCACAATGGATTCGTTTCCCTACAGAACCATAAGCCCCAATAAACTTTCTTCCCCAAGCTGCCGTTGGTCTCATGGTTTTATCACAGCGGCAGAGATGTGCTGCTGCTCGTGGTGCACAGCCGTGGACACCTCAGGGAGGCGGCGGGATCTGTGTTTGTGTTTTACTTTACAGATATGTCAGGGGCTGTGGCCTGCCACGGTAAATCAGTACCTTGGTCATTAAAGTAAAACAGCATGCCTTGCAGTTTAGACACTGCCTGGAAACTGGCCAGGGCCCTGGAAATGGAATTAGTTGGCTCAAGGGCAAGCCCTCATCTACCTTTCTGTAGAGTATGAAGAAAAGCTCCTAACTCTAGAGAACACCTTAGGCTCTCTGCCTCGTTGGGGTAGTGGAGTTTTATAGGGACAGCAAAGGGCCTTTTGGCCAAAAAGAACAGGGTACCCCCATTATGATCAGCTGCAGGTATATATCAAGACACTGTCTTGGTGGCCCCAGGATGGTATGGAGAGCAGGAAGGAGATTTGAGAAAGACCCTGGTGTCAGGAAGCATATACCAGGCTATGCAGAACCCTGCCAAACAGGGAAAGACCAACTCTGGGTCTGTGGCAACAGAGGGGAAGGGAGGGCCTGGAGGTCTCGTGTAAGGGATCTTCATGTGGTTATAATCTCTGGCCCTGGCCCTGGAAAGAGCATTCATGGCACTGGAATACTCAGAATCAAGGTCTGACTATGTGCACAGACTTCTAGATGTTCCCCTCTGCGGTGAGTGAGACCTCCAGAGCAGCTGAAGGAATTCAGGGCAGAGTGGACAGGCTCAATGGCAAGGCCGTCTGCTTGAGAATGGGACCAAGTCATTGTGGAGAAAGAGCTAAGGGCAGGACCCGGTATGGGTGTAAAGGACAGAGAGAGCAAAGCGTAAGCCCAGCACTGACACTACTCTTGGCTCTCACAGTCCAGGTCCTGCCCTTCGCAGGGCTACATTTGATGGTGCAGATGATGAATCAGGCATTATATTCTACAAGAAATAAACAGCCACCCCTGTCCTGCATGACCCGCAGGAGAACACTTAGATTTAGAGAAAAATCTTCCATGATTCTTCTTTGGCTCCAGGCATGGCTGGGAAGTGCCAAGCACCTCTCGTGCCTCAGATGAGGTTTAGGGACAGAGGAGAAGGTGCCAAACTTGAACTGTGGGGAACCAGTCCTCCCCACAAGGAGCTCCCGAGGTCAGTGCTGTCTCTCAAAGAACAGGGTCCTAGATAGATGAGGCTTTCTCTCGAGGGAGATGCAGATACATTTCTGGGCTCCGTGGCCAGCTAGAGAACCCCCCAAGGTACTCTGTTCTGCTGTCTGAACTTAAGTTCCCAAAAGCCACACCTTCAATGTTGCCTGCAAGGTTTCAAGCAGCAGGCCCAACCTCATCCCGTTCGCTCCTCTCTTACCAACCAAGAGGCCTTGCTGGAGAGTCTTGAGAACCAGGGTCACCTAAGGCTGAGAAGATTTGGCCATGCACTCTCATTGGCACCAAGCTATAGAAAATAGCCAGGCCGAAGTTTTGAAACACACAAGCATATGCCCAGGAGTTGTGCCGAGATGGCTTACTAGGGGAGGAGATTGCCATCTTCCAACTGGCCTCTGAAAAAAAAAATTTAAAAAAGGCTATTTTCCTCCGCTGAAGCTGGCAAAGCTGTCAGCCACACTCCGCTGGCCCGTGGCAACTGAAGTTAGCTGGGCCACTCTTCAGCCATGATTTATTTGCTGTTTCTTTGAAAGTCTACCTCTTTGGCAGGCAGGCCAATGCCTTGAACCCATGGTTCCACTTGAGTTGGAAAGTATGGGCAAACCCAAGGTGGGCATATGGATGTCAACTTTTGCTCAATGTCCCCTGTCCCGGAAGATTCCTCTGCAGGTAACAGAGCAGTCAAGCAAAGGGATGGCAGGGGGCCTCAGCAGCCACAAACGGGAGCAGTGTATGGAAGGGTGGAGAGTGCCGACAGGTCTTGACTTTCGCATCCCTTGGTCTGTACGCAGGGCAGCAAGCCCAGGTGTGTGCAGGCCAACTGTGAGATATCTGAGCTGACCTGGCCATACTCGAGGAGGTGGAGGTCTCCCTCTTGTGACTCACCCTGTCCCCTGCCAGTCCCAGCTGGCCTTCCTTCCACTGGATCCTTGCCAAGGACTCAGAGGCGGCAGCTTGGCTGACCGGGAACCCTCCTCATGGTCTGGGATAGAAAACAAGTAGTACTGAGGGTGAAGTCCCTTCTGGTCTCCAACTTCCCTCTGCACAGAGTCAGCTCACTGTGGCAGGGACGTACCACTGTGTCCTTCAGAACACTAAGGGACTCTCAGGATTTACACTCAAGAGAATGGAGCCCGGCCCATCCCCTCACCGAGCTGGACACCCTTCCATATGTACAGCTCTCTATTCCAGGCTGCCTCAGAGCCAACACATCACGGGCGTTATTATTCTCCCCATTGGGGTGGAATGCGGACAGTTTCCACTGTCTAGGCATCGTAGAGTCTTTATGCTGACCTATTACAGAAGGAGGTGGGGTGAGGTCTTTGGTACAAGGATCCTTCCACTGTGCACCTGGGGAAAGTGAGGCTCAAAATGACACCAGGAAACTCCCCAGTGACTCCAAATTGTATGGGACCATAGGAACTCAGGGTCTTGAGGCTTGTGACTAGTGGGGCTGGAGAGATGGCTCAGAGGGGAAGAGCACATCCTGCTCCTGCAGAAGCCCTGCATTTACTTCCAAGCATCTGCGCTGGGTAGCTCACAACTGCCTCTAATGCCTGGGAACCCAATGCCCTCTTTTGGCTTGTGTTGATTCCTGTACCTAGGTGCACAAGCCTACCCACAGACACACACGTATGTGTATGTGTGTATATGTGTGTATACATACATATGTACATAGATACATTATACATACACACACACACACACACACACACACACACACACACACATATATATATATATATATATATATACATGAGTTTTGAAAAATCATATGTTAAAAAATTATCACTAGAGAATACAAAATGGTATGGAATTCATCAAAGGACGGACCATGTAGATGCTTGGAAAATAATAGAGATTTGGAAATGAACTCACAAGTGTGGCCAATTTTAATTCAAACATGGAGGTCATTCAAAGGAGAAAGAATTATCCTCAGAGAGCAGAGATAGGACAGTGGGATACACAGTGCCCACCCCATCCCACCCCCCACCCCCGTTTGCAAAGGCCGACCTAACCCTGCAGTCTAAACCTGTAAAGGGAATCTCGTGTGACCCCTAAGTACAGTTCCTAAGAGCATAAACAGATTGGACAGTGTGGCACTTTATTCTGTCAACTTGATTAAACTAAATAAGGCTTAAGGTGTACCTTCAGTATGTCTGTGAAAGGTGTTTCCGGGAGAATTAGCAGAGGGCAAAAGATATATCTTGGATGTGGGTAGTCCACTCCCAGGGCTGGGTTCTGGACTGAATAAAAAGGGAAGCAGGTAGGGGAGATGAGCCCCTTTCACTGTTTTGTGGTCTGCTCAGAAGTGACCAAGCAGCCACACAGCCCCGGTACCATGCCTTGCCAACCATGATGGAGGGGCTTCTCAAACTGCAAAGCCAATCAAGTCTTTTCCACAATAAAGGAAGGCAATGCACACTGCCGAAGTTATTAATTCTTCTCTTGGAAAAAGACTGTAAAGAATTTAGAGGGCTGAGAGATGGCTCAGTGGTTAAGAGCACTGACTGCTCTTCCAAAGGTCCTGAGTTCAAATCCCAGCACCCACATGGTGGCTCACAACCACTCATAATGAGATCTGATGCCCTCTTCTGGGGTGTTGGAAGACAGCTACAGTGTACTTACATAAAGAAAGAAAGAAAGAAAGAAAGAAAGAGAGAGAGAGAGAGAGAGAGAGAGAGAGAGAGAGAGGGAGGGAGGGAGGGAGGGAGGAAGGAAGGAAGTTAGGAAGGAAGGAAGGAAGAAAGAAAGAATTTAGAAAGACATTTTGGGGAGCTGGAGATATGGCTCATGGGTAAAATGTTAGCTTGCAAGCATGAGAACTGAGTTCGGATTCCCAGTATGCACAGAAATGCCAGGGAGTCATGGTGACTTGCTCATGATTCTAGGACACGTGAGACAGAGGCAGGGAAAGCTGGCCAGCTAGAATAGTTGAGGCAGTGAGCTCTGGGTTCAAATGAGAGGCCCTGCCTCAAAGATTCAGGCTGAGAACGATCAAGGAGGACTCCAGACATGAACCTCTGGCCTCTACGCATGCAAGCATATTTACACACACGCAGGCATTCACGCAGGCATACCAGGATGAAAAAACTGAAAGTGCTTTTTAGAAGAAAATATAACTATACAGACAACTTTAAAAAAAATCCATGTGTCTTAAATGTGTAAAGAAGTCTTAAAACTCAAACATTATGTGAAACTATGCAAAAAGATTTGAACATTGGTGTTTCATCAGGAGAAGATATGTACAGATAGACAAGACAGATAAGACATCCAACAAATGCACATTAAAATCCCATCATGGATCTAGTTCATTCTTTTACATATACATGTCAGATTTTCCTAGCACAGAGTGGCAGCTATAATGGAAAAAGAAGATGGTAAAGTGGTAAACAGGACAGGACAATGGGAGCTTTTGTTTGATCCTAGTTGGAAGGCAAAAGAAAAAGAAAAAAAAAAAAAAGGTTTGCTGCTGCTGTTGTTGGGCTACACAAGGTCACAAGGTGTACAGCCCAAGTTGACCTAGAACCCAAGGTCATTCTTCTGCCTTGGCCTCCTGAATGCTGGAATTACAAGCATGGAATGCAAATTTTATAAATGAAAACAAAACTGGCTGTTCAAAAAACTTTAAATAAACAGTGTCCAACACAGCAGTGTACTGTCCGGAGATTTATCTGCAAGAACTGAAATTTTATATTCACACAAAAACCTATGAATGGAAACTTGCAAGAACTTTATTTATAATCACCAGTTAAAAACAACACTACTATTTTGCCAGTGGATGCATAAACTTAGGCCTACCTGACAAATGAACTCCTGGGAACCAGAAACTATCTACTGATGTAGAGAGCAATCATTCTCTCTCTCTCTCTCTCTCTCTCTCTCTCTCTCTCTCTCTCTCTCTCTCTCTCTCTCTCTGTGTGTGTGTGTGTGTGTGTGTATGTGTACTACAAATGGAAGAGAGAGGAATTCAGCTAATGATCTATAATTCCACAAAGTACAAAATACCACCTATATGACAAATGCAAATTAGTAGAGTTTTAACAGAATGCAAGTAATCTATAAGACACCTTCAAAGACTGAAAGTATAAATCATGGATATATAAGAATTTTGTGCTAAAAAAACCCAGAAAATTTGTTCATTAAAATCATTGCAGGAAAGTCCCCAAATCTTGGAAAACAGATGGCTACCCAGGACCTTCAGACAGATAGGATCAGAAAAGAACCTTCCTGTATCATAAAACTAAAATGATAAATACACACAACAGAAAGAATTTTTAAAGCTACAAGAAAAAAGAATCAACTCATGTGTAAAGAAAAACCCCAAACCTCAGTGTCTTAGTCAGGGTTTCTATTCCTGCACAAACATCATGACCATGAAACAAGTTGGGGAGGAAAGGGTTTATTCGGCTTACACTTCCACATGGCTGTTAATCACCAGAGGAAGTCAGGACTGGAACTCAAGCGGGTCAGGAAGCAGGAGCTGATGCAGAGGCCATGGAGGGATGTTCCTTACTGGCTTGCTTCTCCTGGCTTGCTCAGCCTGCTCTCTTATAGAACCCAAGACTTCCAGCCCAGGGATGGCACTACCCCTTTGATCACTAATTGAGAAAATGCCCCACAGCTGGATCTCATGGAGGCATTTCCCCAACTGAAGCTCACTTCTCTGTGATAACTCCAGCCTGTGTCAAGTTGACACACAAAACTAGCCAGTACACCTCAGTGACGGCAGATGCTGGTGAGGATGTGGAGAGAGAGGAACATTCATCCACTGCCGTAAGACGAACACTCCTCCATTGCCGGCGGGATTGCAAGCTGGTACAACCACTCTGGAAATCAGTCTGGCAGCTCCTCAGAAAATTGGAAATAGTGCTACCTGAGGACCCAGCTATACCACTCCTGGGCATATACCCAGAAGATGCTCCAACATATAACAAGGACCCATGCTCCACCATGTTCATAGCAGCCTTATTTATAACAGCCAGAAGCTGGACAGAACCCAGATGTCCTTCAACAGAGGGATGGATACAGAAAATGTGGTACATTTACACTATGGAGTATTACTTAGCTATTAAAAACAATGTATTCATGAAATTCAAAGGCAAATGGATAGAACTTGAAAATATCATCCTGAGTGAGGTAACCCAGTCACAAAAGAACACACATGGTATGTATGTACTCACCAATAAGTGGATAAAAAGAAGCTCAGAATACCCAAGAAACAACTCACAGACCATACAAAACCCAAGAAGAAAGATCACACCAAAGTGTGGAGGCTACAGTCCTACTCAGAAGAGGGAAGAAAGTAATCTCTGGAAAGTAGAGGGGAAGAGGGATCTGGAAGGGAGAGAGGAGGGGGAGGGAGAAGGGGATCCAGTTCAGATAGGGAGGAGATGGAGGAGAAGTACAGAGGGTCAGGAATTTGAAAGTAGGTGTGTAGCAGTGGAAGAAAGGGAATGGGGGGCGGGGCAGAGTAGCCACTAGAAAGTTCCAGATGCCAGGGACCCAAGAGGTTCCCAGGACTCAACAGGGAGAACATTAGCTGAAATACCCAACAATGGGGAGATAGAACCTGTAGAGACCATATCCAGTAGATAAGCATGGCCCCTGGGTTGAGGGATGGCGCCACCCACCCACCTCAAAAACATTACTCCAGAATTCCTCCTGTCAAAAGAAAGTGCAGGGACAAAGAGTGGAGCAGAGAATGAAGGGAAGGCCACCCAGAGACTGCTTAACCTAGGGATCCGTCCCATCTGCAGACACCAAACCCTGACACTATTGCTGATGCCAAGAAGTGCCTACTGACGGGAGCCTGGTGTAGCTGTCCCCTGAGAGGCTCTGCCAGAGCCTGACCAATACAGATGCGGATGTATGCAGCCAAACATCGGGCTGAGCATGGGGACCCCAATGGAGGAGTTAGGGAAAGGACTGGAGGAGCTGAAGGGGTTTGCAACCTCATAGGAAGAACAACAATATCAACCAACCAGATCCCCCAAAGCTACCAGGGACTAAACCACCAACCAAGAGTACACATGGGGGGGGGGGAACTCACGGCTCCAGCTGCATGTGTAACAGAGGATTGCCTTATCCAGCTTCAGTGGGAGGGGAGCCCCTTGGTCCTGTGGAGGCTTGATGACCTGGGGTAGGGGAATGCTAGGCCACTGAGGCAGGAGTGGGTGGGAAGGTGGGGGAGTACCCTCATAGAGGCAGGGGGAAGGGGAAGCATATAGAGAGCTGTGAAAGGGAAACTGGGAAGGGGGATAACGTTTGAAATGTAAATAAATAAAATAGCCAATAAAAATGAAAAAAGAAAACGAAAAACCCATCGGAATAATCACATTATTTCTCAACATAAACTAAAAGCCACAAGGGTATGGCTTTTAGAATAATGTCAACCCAGATTGCCTTACTCAGAAAAGCTGATAGATACAAAGTAACAGAATTCATGACCACTAAGCCATAGCTGCAGGATAGATGTGAAGGGCTTTCACACACAGAAAGGAGAGGTAAACACGTCCATGGGACCACAAGAAAGAATAAGTCACACTAGAATAGTAAATAAAAATCCCAAAGATTATGGGAACACTATTAAGTCAACAAAATATCAGGGATCAATACACACATTTCAATAATAACTATAAATATTAATATTCTCAATTTCCAAACCAAAAGACCTGGACTGAAAGATTAGATTAAGATATAGGATCCATATACTTTTTGACTGTAATAAAAACACCACACCAGCTAAAGAATAGAGTGAAATCTTTCAAGCTAAGTCATATTAAAAAAAATAAGTGTGGAAATTCCAATTTCTGATGAAATAGGCTTTAAATTCTGAATAGCAGGAAGAAATAAAATCACTATGTATTGAGTAAGGAAATAATCCACCAAGAAGATACCGTATCTCTAAACATTTATGCACCAAATACTAGCAAACCCAATTTCATAAAAGTAATACTCCTGGATAGAAAGGCAAAGATTGAGTTCAGCAAAATGCACGGTGAGTGGCTGCCATAGTCCATGATGAGCAATGTACAGTCCATGCAGACAAAACAAACAGATGAGAAAAGAAACATCAGAGGCAAACAATACTATAGATCAAACAGACTTAATCGGCGTCTACAAAATAGCCACACAAACACGCAGAGTTGCATTCTTCTCAGAAGCCCCTGGGACTGTCTCTAAAAAACCACTGCATTATAGACCAGACAGCAAATATTTACAAATTGAAATGATTTCCTGTATTTTATTTGATCACGACGGAATAAATCTAGCAATCAGCAGCAAGGAAAACTGCAGGATATACACAAGCTCATGGGGACTGAATGACAGGCTGCTGAATGATGAATGGGCCATTGAGGAAATCGGGGTGTGGGGGGGCACTAAAACATTTCTGGAACTGAATGAAAATGAAACCACAACATACCAGAACTGTGGAATACAATGAATGTGCTCCGAAAAAGGAAGTTCATATCTATAAATACCTGCTTTAGAAAATCGGAGAAATTTGAAATAAATAATTTAATGATTCACCTCAAGATCTTACGAAAATAAGAAAATGTCAAACTCCAAATCAAGGGAATGGAAATAAATAACAAAGCTCGGGGGCGGGGCTTATAGAGATGAAGGGCACAGAATCAGCAAAGGGAGGGGTCGGAGCTTATAGAGATGAAGGGCACAGAATCAGCAAAGGGAGGAGTTGGGTCTTTGAAAAGATAAGCAACATTAATAAACCCTTAGCTAAACTAACTAGAAGGCAGAGCATGAAGACCACAGTAATAGATTTAGAGATGAAAAGGGAGGGGCTACAATGGACACCAGTGAAACTCAGAGATTAGGGCAGATCTTGAAAACCTCTACTCTAATATGTTGAAAAAGAGATGAAATGGACGAATTTCTAGGTGTTTATGATCTATCAAAATTAAATTGAGAGGATCTGAACAAACAAAATATGGGAAAAACAACAAGGCTAAAGCAATAATAAAACATGTCCCATATAAACAGCCCCGACCCAGATGGATTCACCGCCGAGTTCTAGCAGATCTCTCAAGAACCAACCACCAATGCGATAGAATGAGGAGCTCTGCCAAATTCATTTTACAAAGCCAACACTTACTCCAAAACCAGACAAGAACACAGCCTAGAAATAAAATTATAGGCTGGTGAAAATGCATGCTAAAAATCTAAACAAAGTGTTTGTGGAATGAATTCAACTGCAAATTAAAAATATTATCCATCAGAATAAAAAAAATATCATTTGCTGGGGTTTGCTGGGAGAGCTCAATGCATGCAAATCAATAAATGAAAAGGGAATAGGGGAAGGAGGGGTTGAAGTGGGGGCGGTTGAACGCAATTGTCCCATGATGGAGGAAACATACAATGTGAGCTATCAAATGGAAAATCTCTGTGCTAGGTATGAGTTACCATGTCTTGAGCTTCAGTCAGTGAGATGCCATGGACCATTGCTGCAAACCGCTACAGGCTATTTCTACTGTTCTCAATTACCCCAAGAACTTAGTAGTAAGGTCCTTTGCTGAGGGCACCATGCATACACCCATGGACTTGAGTCCTATGACATGGAGAGATAGGACGAGCTGGCACCTACCTGGAAGCCTCATTCTTGCTGGCTACCTTTTATAGTGCTGGAAGGTTCTATGCTTGCTAAGGGGGATAAGTCAATAGTCTTAGCCATCTATGAGCCCTCTGAGCTACACTAGCCATAGTCGTGGGAGTAACCCATCTCTTTCTGATTAGAGATGGAACTCATGCCTGGTACAGTTCACTGGGCCAAAACCATGGTTGGTGAGGTCATGACCCTAGGCAAGAAGCTAAAATAATATTCTGGTATATGGGCACAGTAATAAACTATTTCCCAAGTTCTTACCCTTATGCTTTTAGATTGGTGCTGCTTCAACCTTCATCAGAGTTGCCGCTGCTGTTGCTTCTTCTTCTTCTCCTCCTCCTTCTCCTCCTTCTTCTCCTTCTCCTCCTTCTCCTCCTTCTTCCCCTTCCTCCTCCTCCTTCTCCTCCTTCCCCTTCCTCCTCCTCCTCCTCCTCCTCCTCCTCCTCCCCCGCCCCCGTCTCCACCTTCTATTTAGATCTGAGCACTCTATGGTCTCTTATTGTGTGCACGTTGGCAAGGTGTGCGTCTCTTAAATACTGTTTGTTGGAGGAAGAGGAGGAGGAAGACTGCAAGAGCCAGTGGTACTGGCTGTCTACACTGACACAGTATCTCCCACACATGACAAGGCTATGGCAAACACAAACTCACAACAGCCGCATTTCCCGGCACAAGATCAAGCTAGACAAAGTCTGGCACAGGTGGGAGAGGGCTTATGAAGTCACACAGCCGCTGAGAGGCTCTTAGCAACTGGAGACTACTGGGAGTAGGAGTCAGCTTTCTTCAGGGATGTGGCCACTTAGAGCATCACCTTGCAGCAGGAAACAGTCCCATACTCATGTGCATAAAGGCAGACAGAACTAGGTGGACTCAGTGTTTTGCTTTGCCTTATAAAGATCACAAAACGTTGGGACGGGCAAGAGGTAGGGGCATAGGGAAGGAATCGGGAGTATGTAATGGGGAGTGCATTTGAGCAAAACACTTTTTATATATCTATGAAATTCTCAAAGAATAACAATGGAGAAATAGCATGCTTAACAGAAACAGAAAAGAATCCCCAAACAGCGTGGAAGCATGAGAGACTGAGTAGTAAGAGCAATCTGAACAAAAGGGCCAGCGGCCTCACAACATAGATTTCAAACCACACTACAGACTGTAGTGTCAAAAACAGCAGGATACAGGCATAAAAGCAGAAACATAGACTCCTGGCCTGTGATAGAGCATCTCCCGGATAAACCCACACAGCAATAGCCAGCCACCCAGCCTCTGACACAGGCATCAAGATGCACTTTGGTGCGTTAGATCACCATTGCACATCCTGCGCAAAGATCAGCCGAAAGTAGATCAAGATCCTAATGTTAGACTCAAGCTGTTAGGGAAGGACTTCCAGATGCAAGTCCAGTGGAGGAATTGTTGGGAAAGCCATGGCCAGGTATGACTGCACGAGGTGCAAAGCTTCTGAGCAGCAGATGGGAAAGCTGGGTGGAGAGGCAGCTGCAGCGTGACGGAGGACTCTCCATCTGCTGTAAAGTGGACAGAGGACTCCCCCAGAACTAAAACCCAGCACCCGAGTCCCCAAGCAATCTAACCAACAACCAGAAAAACAGAGCATCCTGAAAATCCCAAGGACAGAGAACCAACAAGTGTATGGAAAAATGTGCAATGCTCTTAGCCACAGTTATCACAAGATTTCACCTTGCAGAACAGGTGTTGTCAAGAAAATAAACAACAGCAAATGCTGGGTAGGGGGTGGGGATTAGGGAACGCTTTACTTACCGTTGGGAGAAGTAGAAATGGCTCTAGCCACTGTGTAAATTAGTGCAGAGAGTCTTCAAAACAAAACAGCAGCAACCAAACTAAAATGAGAGCTGGCACAGCTGTACCACATCTGGGTACATACCCACAGGCTTTAGGACAAGACACCACTGAAGGCAACACAGCACATGCATGTTGATCGAGGTGCTGGTCACAATAGTCAAGTTATGAACCATCCAGGTGTATTAGTCAGGGTTCTCTAGAGTCACAGAACTTATGGGTAGTCTCTATATAGTAAGGGAATTTGTTGATGACTTACAGTCTGTAGTCCAACTCCCCAACAATGGTCAGCTGTGGATGGGAGTCCAAGGATCCAGTAGTTGCTCAGTCCCACAAGGCAAGCAGGCGAAGAAGAGAGAGAGCGAATCTTCCTTCTTCCAATGCTCTTCTGTAGATCTCCAGCAGAAGGTGTGGCCCAGATTAAAGGTGTGTATCACCACACCTGGATCTAGGACTTGCTTTGTGCCAGATGACCTTGAACTCACAGATCTCCATGTCTTAATCTTCTGGGATTCATAGCCACTCTGCCTCAAGATCTCTATGCTGAAATCCAGGTCAGAAACTTGTTATCTCCCAGCCTCCAGATCAGGATCATAGGGGAGCCTTTCAATTCTGCATTGTGGTTCATTCCACATATAGTTGAGTTGATAACCAGGAATAGCCACTACACCAGGTGTCCAGCAGCAGATGAATGAACAAGAAATGGTATATGCATACAGTGGAATTTTTATTCAACCACAGAGAAAATGAAATCATGTCACTTGGTAGAAGACAATTTTCACGCAGACAAATGTCATAGTTTCTCTCTGTTGTGGGTCCTAGAATCCTTTATAGATACATAAGACAGGATTACTATAGGAGGTAGATGGAAAATCAGTGGGAAGAAATAAGAGAAGGAGTAATGGAAAGAAATGGAGTGGTGGATACGGTCAACAGTGGAAGGAGTTTTTCTCTCTGAAACCCAACAGTATGTGCAATGAATATACTCAGAAATTCCACTCACCAAAGAGTGGGATTCAACAATGTTTAGAACTTCAGAAATTATTAACAGGCATAGATCAAAATGAAAAACAACCATTCAGAAAAAAACAATGGCTGAAATTTGATGATACCCAGGAGCTCATAGTGTTCTAATGGGAGGCCTCGCTGTCACCAGAAAGCCTCATCACTCAGCAGAAGATGATCATCCTTCAGAGCTGGTAGCCCCACAAACTGGATGTCCATCCGAACATCATGGTATAAATAACAACTGCACAGGTCATTTTGCCAATTGAGATTGAAAGGCTCAGAAAACAACTGGCAGTTTGAGCTCCCTAGAAGTTCCTGGCAAATCCATTCTTCTGGTGTAGCTGCTGTTGGATTTGACCTTGAGCTCAGGTCTGTGAACATCGCCTCCTGCCCTGAATGTGACTGAAACCAGCATGGATCTGCAGTGGGTTCCACTGCAGAGGGCTGGTATTTCACTGAGTACTACCAAGAGCCTAGCTGGAAATTGAAAAGACAGTGAGGATTGGAAGACGAGTGAACTTTGAGGAGTTCTGACGAGTCTGTGAGGACTTAGGGAACTCTGCACACATGGGAGGTCTTAGCACAGTCTCAGAGGGACCTGGGGCAGCAGAGGTCTGCCACTGCTGACCATGAACCCCTGCATGAGCAGGAGGGGAAGTGAAAGAGGATGTTAAAGATCCTAAAGTATGAATATTCTACACACACACACACACACACACACACACACACCCTTGGAAAACGACAGAGAACTTGTGCTATAGATAATTAAGGAAATCTAACTGAACACAAGCTGAGTATGAAGTTGTAGGAAGCCAGCCTAAAAAGAAAAACAATTTGTTGATGTTGTTGTTGTTTTTGTTTTAAGTGAGCAGAACATACTGGTTACATACTACAAGATGTAAAGCCCAGGAAAGCCACTAAATAAGTGGGCTTGAAAGACCCCTCAAGAGAGGAGACCCTCACTCTAGCCTCAGGATTACACGACCCCC